>VXBB01024715.1:217014-241526 GCA_013399915.1 Illadopsis cleaveri
GGTGTCGCTCAGATCCCCTCCAGGACCACCTCTCAGGGCCTGTCCCGCCCCCGCCCGGTCACCCTGTTGCCCCCATCCTCCATAAATCCGCCTCACATCCCCTTGGGTTCCCTCTCCGGGTTTCCTCCCAGGAACATCCCGCTATGTCCCTGTGTCCCTGTGTCCCCGCTTCCAGTGCCCGGCAGTGCCCTCCCCGGTACCCCCATTCCAGCCCAAGACCCTTCAGCTGCACATCCCAGAAGGGACATCCCATTGGGCTCAGCACCCTAGAGACAGGGATGGGAACAGGCAGGGGCTGTATCTTGTCACCGGGGCCAGGGCCGCCTCGAGGTGCCTGGCCTCTGTGCTCCCTTTTGCTCCCAGATTCTTGCACCTGGGCTGCAATTTTTTCCCCCTTCCCTTCATCTGTTGATGGAAATGATTTACAACCGGCTTACACGGGCCGCCTGATCCAGGCCTTCATTGGACGGTCAGATTAACCGAGGGTCCTTCTGATAAAGATAATTACAAGGGGACTCCGCATTAACTTTGCATTATTAAAGAAAGACCCAAATCTCCCATCGCAAGCTGTTCCCGGGATTAGCAGAACAATAACTTTCATTTAGGATAATTGCCGTGGCCGGCGCTGGGGGCTGGCGGAGGGGGGGACCCTCTGGACCGTCGTGCTTCTCACCAAGAAAGGCAAATGGGTGTGAGGGGAATGGGAGGTGTGGGAGTGTGGTCACGCTTCCCAAGCCACCAATTCAGGGTACTCGTGTGCTCAGGGTGAAGGGATGCTTGGAGCATCCCCACCCGGGGCTGCCCCTGCCCAGGCACAGAGCACCCCGGGGTCCCCCTGGGCATCTTCACTTCTCCAGAGTGCTTTTGCTGCAGTTTTGCTGGAATAGGAGACTTTCACTGCTAGGCAGGGAGGATCTGCCACAGTAATTAGAAGTCATAATCCGGCCTCCACCCACAACAAATTTCCTGTTCGAGCAGATATTAGTGGTTAAAACCCTAATTTTTGATGTTGTCCCAGAATCAGCTTGATTTCAGCAGTTTACATTGAGGCTGAGCTGTTGGGAGAGATGATGAAGCCTTAAATATGCATATGGCCTAGGCATTTGGAAAGTTTGGGGATAAAGCACGTATAATTGCTCCTAATCAGTTTATGAAACATAAAAGCTCAAACCCAAGAGAAAGCCGATAGATGCAGAAATGGAAATAGCGATTAAATCTCCCCGTGCTGGCAAGGTGGCCTGGATATGGCGCTGCTGCCTGGGGCAAGGGTGACCCAGGCTGTGCCCTGGGGGCTGGGGACACACCCGCTCCCAGGACAGGACGGTGGCATGGGGTGTGGGGACACTCCTGCTGCCACCCCTGGCTCCCCCAGCCACGGTGAAGAGGGGCATCTCCACCAGTCCTTTGGACAATAAATCAGTTAAAGGATATCTTGATATATGCTCATCAGATAGGATTAGCTGGGATTAGACTAATCAGTAAATGTTTCTCTGCTCATTATTTTCTAAGGAAGATTTTCAGCTGATTCTCCGACGCCGAAAGATTATTAATCGCTTAAAGAGCAGAACATCAAACATCGCCCCTTGCTCTAATTTCCCTGGGGTTTGCCCCCCCTCTCCATGGGCAGGATGCCTGTGCCAGCCGGCCCAGCAGCCTCAAGGTGCCCCAGCAGCCAGAATCTCCATGGGGCTCACCCAGAGCAGGCCACAGGACGCCAGCCTCGGTGCAGTCCATGTCCCAGGGGGTGAACACTGCCTGCAGGTGATGCTGGAGCACCCCCATCCCTGCTGCACTTTGCAGGACTGGGGACCCAGCAGGGTGGGACTGTCCCCAAGTTGTCCCCTCCTCCCATGGCTGCTCCACCACCATGTCAGGCCCCTACCTGTAGGATGGAGGGCACACATGATGGGATGGATGCCTGGAGCTGTCCCGCTCAGACCCCAGAAACAAGCCTTGCAAGTCCTTAGGGGATTACGGATACATGCAGCATTTTGGCAGACCCCCCCTAGCTGATGATAACCCCAGAGTCAGCATTTGGTGGGTTTTTGGAGGCCCTGTCTTCACCATGGGGCTCAGGGAAAGCCCCAGAAGGATGTTCACTCAGCCTGGAACCACCTGCTGTAGCAATGAGGAGGGGGCAGCAAGGAGAAGGTATTGACGGGCCTGGTTTAGGGGATTAGTAATGGGATAAGACAGCTTTCACCTCCCTGGTTTAGATATGAATCAGGTCAATAATAAAGGACCATCTGACAGTTTCAGGCAGCTCAGGGTGGAAGAGACTCCTGTGCCCCAGGCTGGATGGAGAACCCATCTCCAAAAGCCCAGGTCTCACCGCACACCCATCCATTGTACCTGCACCAGCAGTCTCAGCCCAGTCCTCCTCCCCAGCTGCACACCCTTCATCTGCATCAGCCCCTGGCACATCAGCACAGGAGCAGGTTGGAGCCTGCTCCCCAGGGATGATGCTGGTGCCACAGCCCTTGGGCTCCTGCTGTGCAGGGCAAGCTCAGCCAGCCTGTTGGTGGCCATAGTGGGCCTTGCACAGGTGCAGGGTGACCCAGAGGTGGAGTGCTGCAGGGTGAACAGCCAGCTGATGGCAACACAGGCAATTCAGCAAGGGTGGGAACCTCAATAAGCAGAAGGAAAGGGCTTTTCTTCTGCCTCCTCCACATCCTGCTGGGAACATGGGGAAGTGATGGCTGTTACAAAAGCATTGCCTCTGACATGTGGGTGAAAAAGAACTGAGAAACAGGCCATAGCTAGGGGAGAAGGCAGCAAAGAGGGGGATGTTGCAGCCAGTCACACCTGTGTTTTGCAAGGCTTAATCCCCAAGTTACAGATGAACCTCCTCCTGGAAATGCAGGCAATGGGACTTTCCTCAGGCTGCAGCAGGGCTCAGTGGCAGATTGTGTGTGCACTTCTAGCCAATTAGGAATAGGTATATGCAGTGGCCAAGTACCATCTATTTTGGGATGATGGATTTGCAGAGGCAGGCAGTGTGAACAGGTTAAATGAATGAGGGAACCTGTGCTCCCTGCACTGTCAGGCAGTGGGAAGTGCTTCCTTTGCAGCTCGACTGGATGTGGGTGAAGCAGAGCATTTGCAGGGTGAGCACAGCCACAGCTGGCCACGCACCACCTGCTCAGTGCAGTAGCATCACCAGCCCAGCTTACTGCAAGTGTTGTCAGCCCTAATTTGGCACGGAGGGTCCCTTTCCATGTCCCACTCCCCACGCCCCAGAGACATCCCTACTAATTCCTCTGCAGATTTCTGTCTTAAGGCATTTGCCTTTGATTAAAACCAGAAGAGCAGTCACGGTTTAAGTGGAGTTTAAGAGCAAACCATGTGCCGCTGCACAGGGCGCTCACATCTGGAGTGTCACAGATTTAATCAAACTGCTGGGAAGTGCCACACGCAGACAGCTGTCACAGCAGCCTGGAGCCCATCTCCTAATTAATTCCTAGCCAAACAAATGGCCATCAAGGTGCTGCACCTACAACATCAACTGTAAGCATGGCTGGCAGTCGGTGAGCAAGCAGAGCTCACCCTGTGTATCTCCAAGGATCTGTAGGTGATGTAGCCCATGGAAGGCACTGTTCCTGCTCCTAGGGAAGAGACTGGGGCTTATTCCAGAGGTGTATGTATGGGAAGAACAGGAGGGACAGAGTGTTCAGGAAGAAACCCAGATGGAGTAGGCACAACAGCGGTAGCTCCGATTTCCGGTTGCTCCTTCAGCTGCTGCTTTTTCCTTCCCCTCCTTCTTGCTTCTGCCAAACTTGTTGCTTTCTAGTACCGTTTATCTGCCCACCTCACATCCCCGTGGGCAACCCCCTCTTGTCCTATACAGGGTGTGTGAGCTGGGACACAGCCTTCCCTGAGGATGCTCTGCCTGGTGCTACCCAGGGCCTGGCACCTGGCACAGGTTCTGGGCAAACTCTGCTGCCACAGCCTGAATCAAAATCTGGGCAATGGTAAAACAGGTCAGGCCCAGACTCGGTTCTCCTTGGTGCTCATTCACAGCTCATTAAAGCTAATTGAAATGACTACCAAAGCTGGGTCTATGTGGGTGTTTGGAAGCTCTGGGCACAAGGCACAACTACGCTGGGAATATCCAACTGTGAGGAGCCCCAAACTAGCTGATGGACTGTCCATTCCAATTAGCCCCACAAAGGAGCTATTATTCCTTTGCACTATGCTTGTCTGATTACTTTATCTTATTATTTTTTGATCATTCCTCCAAAATGTGCTAATTAAACAGAAATCATCAAGTCAATTAGAGAAACACTCATTAAAGCCGAAAAGAAAAGAAAGTATCGGCAGAAGAAAAACGGCTGTGAGGGTCCCAAACACACACAATAGCTGCCACATTCATTAAATCAGCAACTCCCAAAAGAGGGGTAGACATTGTCCCACTCTGGTCTGTGCCCTGGAAATGAAACTTCCCAAGTAATGGAGTCTGATTCCTCTCCTCTCTCCTCTCCTCTCCTCTCCTTGGCTTTCCCAGCTCCCAGCCCAGGAGTGAAGCCAGCCCCGCTTCTCCACGTTCATACCCAGTACCTCACCAAGAAAAAGCCTTCCAGAGCAATGCTTCAAGAAAATGAAGCCTTGCAATTTGCTCTAGATTCACTTCCCTTTGCACCTCCCTCCCCTGGCCTGGAAGCAAGACACAGGAAAATCCAGGAAAACATGTTACCCAGTGATTTCAGTGAGTAAAGAAGGGGAGATTGCAGTTTGTTCTGACCCCAGAGTGGCAAAGCACCCAGCTCAGCTCTGGTGCTGCCCAGCCTTTGCGTTTCCAAACCAGTTCAGCCATGCCTAATCACAGGCGCTGTGCTCTGAGACCTAACAGAAGCACTTCTCCTTTAATTAATCTCCAAGTTTGCTATCTGAGTGCTATGCCATATGGTATTGATTTTTCAGCTTGGTATGACAGCACTTGCCATGAAAGAAACTAACCTAATTAAAGCAGGGGACACCAGCACACAGACAACTACTCTCACTCTTCCCCATAATACGGCTTCCTAGTTCAGCCCTCCTGAGTGCTGACAGGTGCTGAAATGGGGCACCTCTGCTTGCAGGTGAGTTCAGAGGTTTAGGCTGTGCAAAGAGGTGCAGATCCCTTTCTCAGCACTGGCCTGGGCTTGCTGTGACAAATGGCACCTGGGCTTTCCCAGCTATCTCCATTCTGCAGCTGAGTGGGGAGGTTTTGAAGCAGAGCTTCCCAACACTAACTATTTCTTTTCAGACAGACCAGATAAGTCATTAATGAGTTTCACAGTGTCCTCCCTCTCCCCCATTAACAACTGGACTCCTGAGAGACCTAAACTGAGTTTTTTTAGCTGAAGACTGAGGTGGAAGTCTCACAAATGCCATCAGACATTACACAAGCAAATGACCCTTTACACAAGCTGTGTTGTCCCAAACAGACCATCTAAAGGATCTATGGAAATAAGAGAAAAATAACATAAATATATTCAAGTGCATGGATCCTCCTTCTCAGAAGAATGAAAGTGCACGTGCTTGGCTTCTCATCTTTGTAGGCAACCACATTATTTGGTGTGAGAAATACAGATAGGGTTCCTGTGGCTCACTTCACCCATTTTACTTGACTCTGCAGGAAAGCTGTTCCTGCCCAGCCTTCCTCCACACACCCAGTGATGTGTTTTCTGTGCTCTGACACTGCATTCTGCAATTTTCTTTTTGGATGCAGAAAGGGCATCTTTCAACACCTGGGGACTTCCCCTTCCTGGTTCTCCTTTTATAGCTCAGCCTTGCTCTCACCAATGTCACTCCTACACCATCTTCTCCTCTATTCTCTTACACTGGCAGCATTGAGTTGTAAAACTTGTAAAATTTTCTTGAGGGACTAATTTTTTCTACAATAAAGGACAGATTTTAGCACAGAGGACTTTCCAGCTTTCCTACTGGCTCCTGGGTTTTGCTTTGACAAGATTCCTTTAACATAGTCAAGGTGGACCTTGATGCCAAAAGGGAACATACTGTATAAAATGAACAGATTGAATGTTGCTGACAATGAATAATTATTTAATCATCTCAAACAGGACTTGTATTATTGGTATTGTCACACTCTGGGAAAAAGAAGGGGAAGAAAAGTAATAGGAGGAAGAAATAAACCTCTCATTTGTGGGATTGTTGTCCCTTTTGGCTTGAGGTTATGATGGATTTTGAAGGTAGAACAAATGTATTTTCTTCCTACTTGGAATTTGCAGTGAAGGCTCTTATTTCCTGTTGTTTGATACCTAGAAAGTTTCCAGTTTCTACAGGGAAAAGATGCCTGGTCACCAGTTTCCTTCAACATCTCCCAGCTCAGCCTCCTTTGCAGCTCCCGCAGAGCTCTTCCAGCCAAAGCACCCCCCAGACCCCTGAGAGGTGACAGCACAAATCCCGGGCAATACCCTTCCCTCTGCTGTTGTCTGCCCAGGGCAGGAAATCTGTGCCTCAGTCCCGTTTTGGGGGCCATCCCAGCAGGATGCACAGACAAGCAGGTTACCTGCATCTCCCCTCCTGGCTGGCAGCCCGTGATCCATCCTTCCCTCTCTTTTTAAGTGACCCCTGGCTTTGTTTCTTTAGCTCACAGGAGGAGATGTAACAAAGAGCCCCACGGTCCTGCACAGCGGCTGAGTGTTCATTTGTTTGTCAAAGCAGCCCCTTGGGCTGGGGGAAGCCCTGAGAGTGCAGCTGAGCTGTGCGGCAGGCTGTGGGGCAGCCATCCCCAGGGGCAAGCTGAGAAAAGAGGCAATTAGCCAGCCCCTCACCAGCACAGCAGGGGCGGTTCAAGGGGAAAGAAAAGCCGAGCCCTGGTGGTAATGACATTTTTCCACATGGGTAAATGCATTGATCTGTGACAAACAATACCAGGCTGTGCCTCTGGCTGTGGTGCAGAGGAGGAAACGATGGGAGAGCTTCCCCGTGCCAGATGTTCCAGACAGAAGTTTCCTAGATTCCCTGCACGAAGCTGAACATCTGTGGAGGATGAGTCCCTGAGGATGTGTCCCTAGACCCTGCTGGAACCACAGCTGCCCAGGTCTTGCCCGGGGCCACACTTCCCAGCAGGTGCCAGGAGCTTCTCCTGAAAGGCAAGTGTGATGCAGGTGAGCCTCTTCCACAGTCCTATCCCACATCCTCAGGATACAGAGCCCTCAAGTAAAGCTTCATAACAGAGCTACCCTGGGTAAACTACCTGTTCATGGAGACTAAAACAGCGACAAATCTGCTCCTGTCCCTGACACCCCAACTCAGCACGTTAGTTGCCTTTTACCCACTCCCTGCAGGGCAGTGGCAGCAGGCTGATCCCATGCTTGGAGAGCACCTGAGGTAACACAGCATTTCTGTAATGCCCCAACCCATGCCTGGGCTGAGGCATCTCTCCCAGGGCAATTCCTCTAGGAAAAGTCCAATCCACAAAGGATGAACCCTGGCAGATGTGGGCCTCTGCTTTGCTTGGAGCAGCTCCTTCTACTTCCCTGCTTCCAAAATAGCCAGGTGACCACATATAAATACCATATTTGTCTGAGAAGAAACATATAGGAGTGTGTTATTAGTGTCTTGTCATGGAATGGACAAAGTGGTTTAGGAGAGCACAGGGCAAGGCACACATCCTGTCCGAAGAGCTTAACTTCTAAGCTTTAATCAGAAGAATTAGGGCTTTACTTTGGCTCGAATTTAATCAGAATGAATAGCAGAGATGGTCATGCCATTTCATAGGCAGGGTGCTATCTGCTCAGAACATTCCCTCCTGCCTCACATCAGCCAGGCTGCACCTCTGGGTGATCAGGGTCTGGTGACAGGCACTGTCCCAATGACCACAGCTAACCTGGGAGTGCCTCAGGTATCATGAAATCCCTGCTGGCTCCGGGGGTGCTTCCCACGCTGGTTTTGCCCTCCTGCTGGAGGTTTAGCTCTAGGTGGGCTCACAGGGGGCTGCCCGAGGTCTCAGCCGCTGGGATACACCTGCACACATCCGATGGCAGCTCCAGCAATTCTCCTGCATCTCTGCTCATTCAGCACTCTCCTTTGGGCCAGAGCCACCAGAGAACAGCCCTGGAGGGTGGCAGTATTGCCAGCTGGACTGCAGCCTGGGACCTGCTTTAGCCCGGCAGTCGCACGGCTGGACCGTGGGTGGGGCAGGGCTGGACCAGATTTCCCGGCAGCGAGAGCCAGCATAAAGGAAGGAGATTTGTTCTGTTCCTGGCAGGCCTCTCCACTCATCACACAGAGCTTGCAGATGCTTTGGCAGGGCAGGACATGTGCACAGGGAAAGGACCTGGGGCTAAATGCAGGGTGGGCATTACTCTTTCCCCCAGCTCAGCAGCTGCCTCACTCACCACATCACCAGGGGATCACTCCTCCTTCATTTTGAGCTGCAAAGTAGCACTTTTGATTGGCATTTCACCTGGCAAGCTCAAAGTCAAGGAAAAGAGCACCAAACTGCAGCTAGTTAAAGCAAACCACACCATCCTCTGCTGAGAGCTGCCATGGTCAGAGGATTTTTGTTGCTAAGCTTTTTCCAACGATGCTTTTTTTGACACTCTCTTCTGTTCTCTTTTGCAAGCACATCCCTCATTGCAAAGCCAAACCTCAGCTGCCCTGGGCACTGTGCCACCCTGCCACTCTCTTCCCTGGCCGGAGCAAATTCCTGACCATGGCAGCAGGAAAATATCAGGCACATATACTGGATGTAACCCTCATCCTAGCTCCTCTCACTCCTTGCTGCTTTTCCAGCTCACAGAAGTAGTTTGGATCTTTCTGAGCAAAATCTAATCAGGTCTGTGTAAAAAATAGAGTGGGAAAGAAAAGCCCTGACCATATTTTTAAATAATACCAAAAAGCTGTAAGTATGTGGTCGGCCTGTTTGTTCTTACTGCATGGGATCAGCCTGATTATTCAGGGATTCATTTTTATTTCTGAGTTTTATTTTTTTCTCATTCAACAGCTGCACATTAATAAAAACTCCATTTATTGGAGGATTTGGCTGAGATTGCTATAATAAAATAGAAGGATTTGTGCCGGGCACTAAAAGAACTCTCTGCAAAAAAAGTAGTGTTTTTCCTGTGATTAGGAGCACCAGAACATATTGTTTTGCTGTGTAGCACCATCACTGCCAAGGGTGGTGACAGATGTCTTGTGTTAATGTTGAATGATTAAATGCCATTTCTGAAGCCACTCCCTATCTATGTAGCACGGTGCTACTTCACCCGCACAATCTGCCTTCAATCTGTTCCCTTTGCTGAGAGCATCCCGCCCTGCTGACTGTCATCAAAGCCCCATCATCACCACCCCTCTGCACACATTGCCCCAGAGCCAGCTGTGTCCAGCCAGTGTCGGGACATCAGCCTGCCAGTTGCCCTGCCAGGGCAGCTCAGAAATGAAGGATGCAGCCAGTGGAAACAGAGAGACAAGTACAACTCTTGGGCTTCTCATCCTGCCATGGTGTTCCTCACCCACACCAAGAGTGAGGGCAAGTTTGGCTGGAAACATGAGGCCAGCCCAAGAGGTCTATTTCCAGCTCCCTTTCTATTTCCAGCTCTAACTCTGCTAAAAGAGATTATATATTCCTCTCTTCTATACAAAGGCCTCTGCTTGTCGTTTATGTCCAGTGCCTTTAAACAAGGCAGAGAGCATCCCACCTGTGGGTGGCTACAGAGCCATGTCCTGCTGCACCAGGGCCTCCACAAACCCTCTAGCCCTGGCTTTCTTGCTTTCCACTGTCCTCAACCCACCTCCTTTTACTCTCTTACTCTCATAAACCACTACAGCCCACGGTCTGCATCCCACTCTACCCAAAACCAGGTAGGTAACTCAGCTCTGGGAAGAAAGAGCCTCTGCCCAGAAGAAAAAGTTGGGCAGACCAGCAGCGAGGTAGAAGTGTTGGCTCACCGCTGTCCACCTGAAATTTAGCAATGTTCCTCTTCCAAAAGCCTGCTCTGGCCTCAGCAAACACACACAGAGACACCCTGAGAGAATCATGTACACGTGTACACACATAGATCCTTGATCAGGACATCTGTATCCTCCGGAAGAATGTTGTCTTCACAAAAAACCATCATCTGTTTGGCATCTGTTGCAATGACCTGATGCAGAGACAAGTTGTGCACACCACTTCCAGCCCACACACAGGTGGCATCTGAGTCCCCGAGCCACACAGACAACAAATAACTCAAACAAACTCTGTCTGTTTCCCCAAACAGAGCTGATGTGGTAAGGGGAAGGGAGGAGCTGGCTGAGGAAAATCTGGCTGCTCACATGCATTCCCACATGTTGCTACAAGTTCTGTCAGTCAAGGAACTTGACATGATACGGGGGCACTTTGGCAAGCTGGGAGCTGCATGAAGATATTAAAGAGGGGAGTGCCCCTGTAGGAAGCCCAGCCAAGGTGATGCTGCTGCAGATGCTCATATCACCTGCAAACAACACCTTCTGCCCTCCTCTGTTCACCTCTCTCCATGCATCCTGTGGATTTGGGGTTGATGCACCCCAGCTTTGTCCCAGGAATAAGTGCCACTGAAGATGTCACCCCCTGGCTGCAGCGACCTGGCTGCACAAGGCAGCTCGTCTGCAAAGTTTGAGGAGGCAGGAGGGCAAGGGGCAAAACTGAGGCCCAAACTGACTTATTTCTACCACCTCTCCTTTAAAAAAATATGAAGCCCTACTGTCACTTGTTAATCCATCAGCCTGACAGGTCAAGTAAAAGCAGGTTGCCCATTCGCTTTCACTTCTCCTCCAACTTAATCTCTGTGCTAAATTACAAGTTGATAATGGGTTACCATTAATTATTGATTTTCCAGATAATACTTGTTAAAGTAGAATTAACGCTATTGTTTCTGAACAAATACTGCCCAAATACTGTGTTTAGTGGGCTTGTAATCAGCTTTACCCACTTCTCCTTTAATCTGATTGAAACAGATTTCCTACCAAATCTTTTTTATCATTTCGTTGATATTAAAAGGTCACATATTTATGCCTGCCCAAAAGTTTAATTTAAGTTACTGCAATTGATTATCATGACATATTCATACCCAAACAGCAGAGTTCTGATGGAGGTACTTTAATTAGGAGTGGGAATGTAGAAGCAGAGAGAAACTGCGAGAAGGAACACTTTCTGTGGCATTCAGTGAGTGATGTTAGGCATTGTACATTTTAGCTTATTTTCCCAAGCCCTATATTATGATTCTGTTCATCATAATGCCTTTTGACCTGCTGCATTTACTCCATCATAATTATCCTTTAATACTCTTATAAATGAACTTTTAGCTTATCTTCTGTTAATTCTCAGAACAAGCAAAGCACACACGTAACAAACAAAGCCATCTAAATAAAGTGTTTAACCCTTGTGGTGGCTTTCCCTGATTATTCAAAGGTGAGCAGTGTGTTTTAGAGGTAGGTGGCTCAATTACACTTCCTCTCATAAGGTGCAGAATGTGTGATGACATTTCAGCCCCTCTTCAAGCTAAGCCCCACTGAACAAGTCTCTGAAAAGAAAAAGCAATGAATTTAAAGCAAAACAAAACTAGCTGGCAGGAGTTACACCGATCAGCCTGGGATTTCCCCAGCGTTGGGCAGCCCTCTAAGCTGAGTGGCACACAGGACCTGAGATGAGCTAGTTAGAAAGAGAAGGTGGAGGCGACTTGTCTCAAGCACCTGAGAGGCTTCAATTTGATCTCCAGCTTAGCCATGAGCTCTCAGTGATCTCTTGAACAACCATCTCTCTAGGACATGGAGACCCCTGCCAGGTCTGTCCTGTGTTCCTGTACATTGGAGCAGAGAGGGTTTATTCACAGTACAGCCACAGTACTAAACACTATAACATCTCCTACCTTGCTTCTCCTCCATGTGCAAGCCATGGTGGGAAATGGGAATGCACCAGCTTGTTCCATTTCTGTGTTGCAGGGTCTGGCACACGATCACATCTCAGCAATGGTCTTTGCAAAGGTTTTTATACACACAAACATTTCAGCAATACAAAATCTGGGCAGCACAAGACCAATGCTGGTTTGCAGCTGTAGCTGGGTGCAGGTGAGGCCTGACTGGAGACATCATCTGCCAGCAAAGTTCTCCTTCCCTTTCATAACCCAGTAGGACGAGACTCTCCAATATTCCCAGTGCCTTGGACACCTGCCACTGACCCAGCATGTCAAACTCACACAAACCCTTCTGCAGATGGCAAAACTGCAACCCCTCTCTGCTGTGACCTGATTTCCCTGCTCCACCTTGGGACGAGTGTGAGAGCAGGCACTGGGCAGCACCTGCCTCCCAAGGCAGAGGGGACCTGGACACTCACTCCTGGTACAGCCCTGCTGCCCGTGAATTCCCAGATATCCCTGATGAGGACAAGATTAGTAAAGTATCTGTGGCACAAGGAGGGCTGACACAGCAATGCAATGGCAGCTCCTCTTGCTGCGGTCACTTCAGTCTCCATGCTGTGGTTGTTTATTATTCCAAGGTCCCTTTCTTGGAGAGTTTGCTAAATCTGGATATACAAGAGCAGAGAAACAAAGCATTATTTTCCCCACAGGAGCTGGGATCCAATATAGGCTGTGGCTGCCTGGGGCTCAGACTTTAGGTGTCTACATGCAACCCTGGAAACCTTAAACACCTTTTAAGCAGCTGGTCAGTGGTAAGCCCAAGCAGCTGCACATTTTCCCAGGACACATGGCAACGAGGTCCTGCAGGCAGAGGAAGGAACAGAAATGGATGGATGCTTCAACCACCAGGCCATTGTCCTGAAATGACTCCACATACAGCAGGGCTCATCTGCTTGCAGTGTTTCCTTCCCCACACACATCCTGCATCTGCCTGCTCCAAAGACAAACTGCTTTCACTTCCCAGCAGTCCATCAGAGAGTATCTCACCCGATTAATTCACAGGTGGGTAGAGGACAGATCAGTAGAAAATTCTGAAGATCCTTTTTTATAGACTAGGTAAACTACAACTTGCCAGGGAAACTCAGATTTTCATGGAAATTGAGTGATATTCAGTGAAAAGCTACTGGCATGCATAATGAGAAAATACCTAATTCTCCCAAAGAAGGTTTTATGTCCATAAGTGCATCAACAATAACCTGGAAGGGTTAGATTACAGCTAGTAATGTCACGCAGACCTCTAGGGGAGATTAAGTCAGGAGTTTTGTTATTAAAGGTGTACCATTCATGAGCCTAACTCCACTACAGTGGTAGACACTAAACTGTACTGAAAAAGGTTAACAGCCCTCAGTGGCTCCACAAGACAACTTGTCCCTATTGGTGCATATTCCAATTTAAAAAAAAAAAAAAAACTTGAGAAATGACAAGTGAAACCACCATCCTATTTGGTCCCCAGCCCATCTTATTTGCTCTGTAATATTATTTGTCCTCACAAAATCCTGTTACAGTCTTTTCCCTTGTTTTGAGGATTCTTTCAGTCACGGGGCTGGATCCTCAGCTGCCGTGGACTGACCCAGCTTTCTCAGCAAACAGGGCTCTGTTGACTTATATCAGCTGGGAATCTGTTTGCTCTCCTGCTTCACATGGAATGGACTCACAAAGATTATCAGTTAGCTTTAAGACTATCATGTTTTTATTGTAAAGAAATCACTCTAAAAGCATTTTTCTCTATCCACTTTTTAAGAATCCAATCCTCTGCCGTAGCTTAAGGACAAACAATTTCATGATTACCACCAGCAGAGCCAAGGCCAACTTGAGAAAATTTTATTTATTTCCTGATAACATAATCCATATCCCAGTGAATTGCCATGTGAAATATACTCCTGTGTAATACCAAAGTGTTAATGGCACAGAGTAAAACCACAAGCTGGTTTGAAATGCAGAGATTTTGAAGGAAAAGATATGAAATCACATAATGCAGCTCCATAATCGTTCGACAATAAATGATCCTTTTATCCGATTATTATTTCAGTTGCACGTCTTTAATAAAATGCAGCAGCCACCCATTCCCCAAAGCATTTAGACCACAGCTATGACCGAAGAGCAGAGGCCTGTAGCAGGAAAGCTTCATCCTGGTCCTTTTTTACCCCATGCACAGCCCAAGCTCCTCAAATCTCAGGACCATCAACAAAGTGAGACTTAGGATCACAGGCACAATTGCTTTAAACTGCAGCAGCTCCAGGGAAATCATCACATCAATGGTTATCAGTTAGCAGGCAGGAATTGGCAAGGACAGACACTGAAATAAAAAGACAGCACTGAAATACAGCATCACTAACAGAATCAGACAGTAAGAAGGAAGTTCCTACTTTTACTAAGAGCAAACATATTTCCTGTTTCCTTCCTACAAAATGCTGATTGTTGAGCTATCATTCACTGTCCAGNCAAGAGCAAACATATTTCCTGTTTGTTAGCTGGCCTTCCCACAAAATGCTGATTGTTGAGCTATCATTCACTGTCCAGAACAATTTTAAGCCAATAAACTTCTGCAGTTTCAAACAAAGAAGGAAGCAGTGGTCACATCTTTTGGAGAAATCTGCAGGTGACAACCTGCTCCTTACCTTTCCAAGGAGGAAAAGTAGGTAACTCAATATATAAAGAATTTGGGAGAGCTAACACAGCATCAGGAAGTCCTGCTTTTCACTGTTTCAGAACAGACAAATGACTCTTTTCTATGAGATTATAAGTTGGCTCAAAGATTGCAAACATGCTGATAAAATACTACTACGGCTTCCCAAAGGAATTTTATTTCATTCTGGTTTAAATAGAAATGAGTGTAATACAAAATTGGCTGTGCCCATATTGGCAAGTTTTCAGTCTATTTGACTGCTAAACCCTCGAATCAACATCAGCCTTTTCTCAGCCCAGAGGAGTTTGGTTAACCACTGAGCTGCAAAGAGAGATTAAATGTTACTGAGTTTCCATCACATTTACAAAGGTGATAAATCATCACTAAATAGCACAGGGTTTGGTCAGATGTGCAAGCAAACTGAGCCCCTTGCAGAAATAGATTTTTGCTTTCAAAAAACACATCTACCTCTCCATGGAAAAGATGGTGACTGGAGACAGTCCTTTGGGATGCTACCAAAAATAGCGAAGAAAATGTTGAATAAAATACCTTGGTTGGAAAATATTCTCTCCCAGAAGCAAGATGAATTTGGGTACAAAAAAGAAGGGGCATATTTTTCGCTATGGATTCCCTAATGTTATTTACAGCAGCCAAAAAAAAAATTGCTGCTCTTAACTGTACCAACTATGAACCCTTGGCAGTAGCCACTGGACTACCAAGGCTCTGGACATCTGGCTGGAATGCAGTGGTCCAAAAGGTGATCATACAGTAACACCTGAATACTCGTAATAGGGCAAGGTGAGCAGCTGAGCTAAAACCCAGCTCAGGACAGTGAGAGGATGGTGGAGAAATATCAGTATGTTCAAAGCTGGGCAGCAAAACCCTTAAACACCAGCACAAATGAACAAAGCTGGTGAGAGCACAACCTCTTCAGCAGGCACAGATTAACTGGAATATCTGACCAAAATGCCCAGGTATGACAGATATAGTCACACCTCACCTATACTGTCCTTCTGTTGACCAGGTAGCAGTGATGTGCAGCTTGGGTTTTTGAACTGGAGAACTAAATGTGGTGTGAACACTGAGAAGGACTGTCCGTTCTGTTGGATTCCTTTCCTTCCAAAGTCACTCGTCATCATCTCCAGCAAATTCAGACCAGAATGAAAGCAATGCCACTAATTCAGTCAGAACATATTGGTAGCTCTGGTGTTTCTTTGGTTGCTAAAATCCCAACATGGGATTCCTCCAGAAATGAAGAAGCAGTTCAGTTACAGGACTGGGGCCATATCTCCAAGCACCAGGAATGGCAGTACAAACTGAGGGCTGTCATGTTTTCTTTCACAGAAAAAAAGCTATGAAATGAGCAAATATCTTTGCACAACTCGTGCGACATTTACACTAGCATCAGCCCTGAGAATTAGAAACACGAGGAGGCAACGTCTCGCAGAATCACTCTTTTCCTGCTTAGGGACTCCACCCTCTGCCTATCCTCGCCGAGGAAGAGGCTCCTACTTCTCGCTGGCGGGGAGAAAGGCGTTCGTCCAAATTACCTTTTTTTATTCATGGGCCTTCCTTAACAGCAATGATAAGAATAACAAATCCTGTGGGAGCACTGTAACTAATTCACGCGCGGATGTGCAAATGGGCAATTTGCAAACTAATTGCTCCTGCACAATGCGCCGTGCAGACAGGTTGTCCAAACACTGGCTCTGCGCACTCTTTGTAGCCGCGGCTGCCTGGTAAGAGGCGGTTGAAATACTTTCTGGGCAGACAATGGGCTTGCTCAAGTGTGCAACTATTTCGGAGGGAAGCTATCCCGCCCACCCTGGGTGGCGAAGGTTTGTTCTGCCTTCGTCCAGCTGCCGTGTTGTGCCAGGAAAATACAGGGGCCATGTGCGGGACAAAACAGTTTTTGCCTTATTGCCCCTGCCAGCTTGGGAGGACGCAGGGAGTATCAGCAGCATATGGGCCCCGGGGGATTTCAGCCATTTAACAAACATTATATGCTCCATAACAAAACAACAATATTTTGGTACTTAGATCAACCAAATAACTAAATTAGGTTCTCTAGACGGTGAGGACTGGTATGCTAATTGCCTTGCCTTGTGGATTTTCTATGTGGCTCCCCAAGAAACAGATTGGCCCATTTTTCAGGCAACTGATTGTTAATTGGAGTAATGAATAGCAGGCCGGAGGGTCCCATCACTTCGCTTGGTAAATTCAAACCCCTGTTATTCATGAGGATAAGTGAGAGGTTTTTATGGGTGGTGGGCAAACGGCTGGTCTCAGGTCAACTCCGATGCGTTTTTCTTTCTCTTCACTCCAGGAACACAAGGGGAAATTTAACAATTAATTCCACCATCCCTCTGGGATGCTGTGCTCTTCAAACAGCTGAACTGTCCCCAAGAAGGGCTTGCCCCTCTGACTGAAGAAGGCCAGCCAGTACGTTTACTGAGCAGATTGCTGCTGATCTGCTCCTCTGGCTGTGATCCCTAACACAAGCAACCTCTGCTGCTTCTGGGCAAGTCCTCAGCTTTGCTGTGCTCTGCTTCCCTGGTAGCTCTGATGTGACCCAGCCCTCAAGCCCACACCAGCAGGGATGAAGGCCTTGTTTCCCACATCACTCTCTCCAGTGCCAGGCTTCGATTACAAACAAAGTGTGGAACAATGAGCTCTCTCTGTTCTCACAAACTATGCTGTGAGCCAACCTCTCCCATCTCCCTGGGGCTGAGCAGTCCTTTCCAGACCAGCTCTGTGGTTGCCCACAGGACACCTGCCTGCTCTGCTGGCCATCTTCCCTGCAAGTGCTTTCTGCACCACGACTCAACGTACAGACTGCCTGAAAACCACAGCCCAACTATTCACCAAGGACAAGACCATGAAAAATTTCAGAAATGAATCCCTCTAGGGCATTTCAACTACTATTCCACAACTGATGAGACTTTCAGTTTGTTAGCTGAACCAAAAAATAACTTCTACAAATTCACAGAGATATGCAACTAAAACATGTTAACTTGTAAAAACATCACCTTTCCGGACAGCTGTGGTTATACACTCTACTAAAAAGCAGAGATTGTTTCAGTTATTCATTTTCCAAAAATTGCACAGTTTCTGCTTCATGTTGAGCATGAAGGTGTCTCAAACCAGCACACAGGTGCCTAACATCAGTCTTTTCCTTAGGAAAAGAAATGGAAATCTCACAGCATCATTTTTCTGCATTACAGTATCAAAGTAACTGAGCTTATCAGAGAGACTAAGATTTTGCAAGAAGACACTTATTTTGATAAATTTTGTTAGAAGACAGATAGGTGACCCTGTTTACTGAGAAAACAAATGTGGCACAGTGGACTACACTTTATATTCAAAACCAATTAATAGATTTTGGTGTGCATGCACAGGGTAGGTGTTCCTAAAGCTGTAGTTCTTAAAGAGCAGAGAGACTGGTGTTGGAAAAAAGTCTTAAAATGCCTCAAGCTGAAGGTTAGACATTTCCAATGTTTACTTCTCTGAGCTGATCATAGGATTCATCCAGCCACTTGTGCATTCACTCTGGCATGCATGCTTTATAAGCAGCAGTGAATTTATCACTGGAGTACTTGAAAATACATTCATTTATAGGAACCAAACTACTGAAAATTAGTTTGCTTCTTCAAGGAAGCTTAGAAATACTGCAGAAGAGCCCTGCAGCTCCTGAAGCATAGATGACTGAAGGTTAACAAGAGGCTACCACTAATATTTATTTATCACTAGCTGGTGCAAGACATGGAAAAACTAACGAAGAATACTTCTTTTCTCTCCAGGGTGTACAATGATTATTTCACACACAAAACTTTGAACACCTCCTAACAAATGAGAGGTACGTATCTTTTGAGACCAAAAAAGTAACTTTTAGGATCATTATCCCTTATGAGACTCTAAGAATCCATTGTTGATATACAGTGCAATTCCACACGGAAGACTGAGACCAGTGAACTCATCCTCAAGGGGCAGTGGGACAGCAGAGCACCTCCAAAAATGGCTCTCAAGGCAGGAGACTCACCTTCAAAATTGTCTCTAAGGACACAAGAAGCAACATTCAACAGAGAAGAAAATGGGTTATATACATAGGGGAGAATTGGCAGCCAGCTGCATTTTCCTATTTCCATTTCTACACGTATCAAGCAAAAGAATATAATAAACATTAAGGAAAGACAGACACTTTGAGTTTTCTGGTTTTCATAATAACTTTAAATTGCTTCTGACATACTTTACATAATAGTCATTGAAAATATCACAAGACTCACACAGAAAATTCATCATGAAACTAAACAGTGTGAAAACAAGTAATCATCTGAAGATGCAAACTGTCTGTAGCCACAATCTAACTGACAGCTGAATACTAAGGGAGGCTTTTCCCAGAGATCCTCAGTGACAGCACAAGAAGTGAAGGACACAAACTGGGACACGGCAAATTCCTGTTAGGTATCACACAACATATTTCACCTTATGGGTGCTTTAGTCCTAGGACAGGGCCCCAAGAGTCTCCATCCCTGGAGATACTAAACACTCAGCTGGACAAGGCTTTGAGCAATCCAATCAAACTTCAAATTTGGCCCTTTTTAGAGCATGGGAACCTCAAGAGGTCAACTTGAAGTTAAATTATTCTGGGTTTCAAATATCATGTTCAAAAAGTTTTTTAAATCAGAGCATTTTTACCAAAAGCTGAACCTTAACATCATACATAAACCAGTAATAGCTTTTAAAAGCTCTATAGAAGAGATTGGGATCAATCTTCTGCAGAGGAAGCAGAATAAGGCAAGAAATTTCTTCCTTCTCCCTCAGAATATTCACAATTGACTCCAAGATTATGACAAGATCATAAAATTTTTCTTAACAAAAGCTTGTTAAAGGCATGAGCTGTCTGTGCCACTCGACCACCAGCCTACCAAATTAATATTATATCTGAATAAACATTTTTCTCACCAACCCACTGGTAAGACATATATTTTTGACTGCCTGGAAATTCATCCCTAACATGAAATACAAGGAACAATTTCTGAAATTGCAAACAGTTAAAAATTGCAGCAATTGGTTTTCATTTTTTTCATCCTCCCCACCTATTTCTTCTCCAAAAGCAGCTACTTGGAGTCAGTGCTATGTGACAGCCCACAGATGGGCGAATGAATGAATTTGGAGAAGTTAAAAACACAGTGATAGCAGACACAAAACAGAAATCTGGGGAATTCTCCTTAATTAGATTACACTCAGAGCACTCTGTCTATCTGAATGAGGACACGGCAGTGGAAACTGCCTGACAGCGTCGCTAATACAACTGAGGGGTCTGTGGCAGCAGACATCTGTTTTAAAGCCCTGATCCAAATCTGCCCCTAGAGGCAAATCAGCCGTGCTTTGGATGTCGGTCTGAAACGTTAAAAGCAAAATTCATACTTGCTGGGAGCAGGTGCAGTTCCACTAAACTCACCACATTTCAACGGCACCCTGGATTTCAAACAGCTCCAGCAGTCTGCAAGTGAGGCACAAGCCCACGGAGAAATAGACCCATTCATTATAAAACACTCAACTATCAGCAAAGTGTAGTAATGCTGTTTCCCAGCCTAGAAAGGTCTCAAAAAAGTGACTAAAGTACAAAGTACACTCAGCCCCTACTTTCTGCCCTACAAATCAAGGGCTTGAACATTTTGCTGTGTTGTGTTTTCTCCCTCATGCTTAATTTTCTTGCATACAGACCTGCCAGAGGATCTTGCATACATACCCTTGCTTAGAAAAGCAATAAAAACAATTTTTCTTATTTTTTTCCCTCTGAAAGCAGAATCTATTAATGTTTTATTATGACAGTCCACGGTACCTGTCAAATATGGAGGGACCAAGGAGGAAAATCTGGCAATGATCCTCCTGTATGTCATTTCAGACAGCAGGCACACACCTCAGAATAAGTAAATAACTGTTAAGCTATCCCCATTCATGTTTATAATTAGTGCAATCTATTTAACAAACAGGCACATAATATAGGTCAATTATGTAGGTCATGATAAATTTATGAAGAACTTCAGCCTGTAGGGCACCAAAAAGACCACGTTGAGGCAGCATTTCCAAAGTTACAGTTCATTTCTGCACATGGTTTGTGAGCAGCAGTGGGGAACAGCAGAGACCTCCTCAGCTTTTCTGGTTTGTGGTACTGCAGCCACCACCAGCAAGGAAAATCAGTGGCATCCCCTGGGAGACAGCCCCTAGGATACAAGCACAGAACTGGCTCTCCAAAATATTGGACCAGTTAGTATTTTCAGCCAAAATTGCCAAGAGCATAAATGTCTCAAAGGTGTTTTATTTCTATGACTTTGTCAAAATCTGGTGGATATCCAGAGGGAAGACAGAGAAATAAGTCATTTATGCTTTCTCCATAGGAAAAGAAATGGTAACTCAGAATTTGTCTGGTATGTTTAATCATGTCCCTCTTGCCCAGGGACAGATGCAGCTGCAGAGAAGCTGCAGGACATGCCAAGCTCTGCCTTGGTGGGAGTTTTGGGAAGGAATGATGAAGAACCACAGTGGAGGGCATCAGAGAGCAGCAGGTGCCATGTGGGGTTTCAGGTAAGTGACAGGACCTCAGAATCCCCTATCCTTCTCAGGAATATGGGGAAGATGCAGTGATAGACAGCCACAGAAAAAGCTACATGAATGGTTTGCAGCAAAGAGCCAAATTTAACGTTCAGGGTTCAGTGAACATCACACTTTTCTGCTACGGGTCAGCACGAGTATAATTTGTTCTTTGAGATGAAGGGAGAAAATGGAACCTGAATGGAAATTCGAGCTATAGGTTTAGTTGCTGTTCCTTTACCTTAGTATTTCCAAGTACTGCAGCAGACCAGCTCTCTTGCTGGGTTCATGTCAGCGGGTTGAACATCCATGTGCCTCTCTGAGGATGTAGGCACATGGATCATTCAGTGGGATTTGGCACATGTTGCTACCTGGCGTGCACAACATGCCAATCACATGCAGTTCATGGGCACATTATGCCAAAAATACTGACTTTGTACTTACAGCACAACATAATCTTGTTGCTGTTCACAGAAGTTGTGAGCAAACTGGGGAAATAACCTTTTAATTATACAGATTCTCCTATTTGTACAATTCGTCTTTGATTCCTGTTTATTAATTCTCATTCATACATCCAAAACAATTATTCTTATAACACGGGAGTGACAGAGATATTTTCCCAAATGGTTCCCAAACTGGTTCCCAATAATCTGCACTCTAAGGTTTGATACATATATNTTGATATATATAATAGTCCAAGCTATGAATCTAAATGTATAGGTAATATGTACAATATGTAGATATCATACTTGAAAATTTGTTACAAATCTCAGACTGTGTGGCTTAATTCGAAGAATGACCACAGTACTGTGTGTGACACAGTTTCAGGAATGGATCCAAAACTCTTTAAACCACGTACACTCCATCCGAGGTCCGCAGCTGAGGGAAGGGAGTTTCCAAGAGCAGCCTGAGAACTGTTCCCATGTGCATAAGCAATGCTTTTCACAAGATGGAGGGGAAAAAAAAAAAACCAAAAAAACCCAGAAAACTCAGTATTACATTCCCATTTCTTTGGAATCTCTAGTCTTAACTGCAGCACCTTTTATGAACACATATCCAAGATATTTCAATTTCAACTAAGAGAAATAAATACTGTGCTGTTTTGCCCCGTCCCGGGGGAAACGGTGTTCCTGACAAAATGCTGCCCTCTGCTGGCCTTGGCGTGCTTTTCCTCAAGGGCCTCACCCCCCGAGATCTGCCTTCCCTCGTGAAAAGGGAAAGAAACATCTTCTTTTCCTGACTTAGCAATCGGTGACAGGAGCGTTTCTTTATTTAGGATTGAAAAAAAATTATTTTGCTAAGGAAAATCATGCTGATAACACCGAAATCTTCTGTCTTGAAGGAAAAAAATGCAAGTAGTCCTTCACCCCAAGTAACCCTCCAGAAGTATTCCTGTTTTCTTGCAACCTGGAAGAAGAAACAGGCTGTTGATGTAGCAGGCTCTCTGTTGTGATGAGTTCAGATGACTGTGTGTCTCTAAAAATAAGGGGACTCAAGTCCTGTTCTAGATTTCAGGAAAATTGCTCCTAGGTGGGAATTTTCACAGCAGCCCAAAATCCCAGTGACAACCACAGAATTTGACATGGGGCTCCCTAGTCTTTTACTTGAAAGGACAATTCCAGACCTGAGTATCTCCCTAGCCCAAAACTTGTAGTATCTTTCTATTTATCCCCCTTTTTTTTTCTTTTTTTCTTTTTTTTTCTGTTTAACCAAAAGGGGATCACTGAGAACAAAGCTGACTGAAAACCAGCTTATTTGCATTGAATTTACCTTCATGCTGCCACTAGATATTGCTGAGCTACACCTGGCACAGCAAGAACCATTAAAAAATCATTTTTAGTCTGTCAACATCTCATATTTTGGGGCAAACAAGGTGATGCCATGCTGCAGACACACCAAGACCAGTGATCATGCCCAGCTATGACCGTGACCATCCTCGCCTCAGTCCTGGAGATAAAGGGTATTCACCCAGCAGTCAGGCTGCATCTTTCCTAAGGTTCTCCTGTCTATCTTCCTTCCAATGGGTTTGCAGCTCCTGAGACGCCCTGACTGACAGGAATGCCACAGTAGCAATTTTGGGATTAACACCTACAGGAATCAACAGAGCATTCTCAGATGTCATTTTTTTCTCAAGCCGCTGGCAGACTCATGTTTCTGTGGTGAAGAAACCCCTCACCTTGAGGACTGCTTGTGTTATTGTCCACAAAAAACAGATTCGTTACCCAGTGTGCAACAAGCCAACAACTGCACACTCAGAGACATTTGATTATTTGTTTCAGACTTGCACAAGCCTGGGTGATTGGTGGTATTCTACAAAGCAAGGGTGCCCCTCAGGACTTTCCAGGACATTATTTATACACAGATAGTTAGTACTAGTAACCTCCCAAGTACATGTTGAGGGCAACCCAAAATGTTACTGTGTTCCATGCCTATCTGTGCCACAAATTGTTATTGTCTCAAAGACCCTGCAACCAGAAAAGAGAACCAGAGTGGGAAGTGTCCCTTTTAAAGTTTTTTGTTCAGGAGGGGTTAGTGACATTTAGCAATTCTGTTTCCAGTGGTTATTTACTGTAATTTTTTTGCCTGTTCCTGTTTCACTTGTTGGTAAACTTATTTTTTCACCCACATCTATTTTTATTCATTCCTTATTGGTGGAAGGGGATTGGTTAAAACTAAAGGGAGATAACTTATTTAAGGCATCCACCTCTTAAATTGTCTTAAACCAAAACATTACAGGCTCTCTATTAGGACTGGTTAGTAATTATCATATGAACTGTGTGACCCACCTAATTTCTGTACATGCTCAGGGGAAGGGTCTTCACCTGGCCAGCACCGTTTTGACCTACGGGCGTGATTTTTTAGTACTATAATGAACATATTTCAGCTATAGGATACATGGATCTTGAGTGTTTCGCCAAGTTGGCAATGGATACATCAAAATCTCCATGTACTTCATCCCTAAGAGCTCGTTAGCTCCACGGTGTCCTTGACTAAGTGATGGTGATGTTAACTACCATGGGATTCAAGATAATTTTTACACATTCCACATTCTCGGCACCACTTTCTGACTTTGCGGCGTTCCGCATTCTAATTTTGTTGTTGTTGTTGTNAGGGAGGAGGCAGGGAGGGAGGGAAGAAGGAAAGGGAGGATAAAGGAAGGAGGAAGTGCGGGCGGCGGGACAGTGGTCTGTGTGTGAGCGAGGGGCACCCCGCGGGGCGGGCCGGATCGGGCCCGCGCCGGCCCGGGCTCTGCCGGCCTCCCGGCTCCCGCCTGCCTTCCCGGCTCCGGAGCGCCAGCGGGAAGCTTTTTCCTTGCGGCAAATCTTGGCGTCCCCTGACAAAGGCAGGGAAGGGACAGTCGCAATTCTCTCCAGGCGAACGGCGGGGGGGGGGTCGCGCTTCCCGGCCGG
>VXBB01024715.1:241541-254736 GCA_013399915.1 Illadopsis cleaveri
GCTTCCAGGCTGCCCTGTCTCCTCATTTTTCCAGCCCCTGCTTTCCTGCGGTGTCGCCTCGAAGGATCAGCCGGTCCCTGCGGCTTTTGTCCCTCCTGTGACTTTTAGCGCTGGTGTAGCTGCAGCTGAGGCCTGTCTGGCACCAAGAGGATCGGAGTGATCACCCCACAGACCCGCAGCGATTGCCACCTGCATGTCTCTGCCTGCTGAGAGAAGCCGGGAAGATTTTTCATTTAGTTGCAATGCCATCTTTCTGATTTTTGTGTCATGACAATCAACAGTTCCCTCTCCTTTTAGCTGATGCATTCTTTATGTGTATATGTGCCTGTGATTTTGTTTTCCTCCATTTTTGTGAAATTTTTACCTGTCTTACCTGGTTTTGGAAATACTCTAATCACCTTGATTTTGAATTCCTTCCCTTCATGCCTTCTGTGTGCTTCCTGAATTCACATCAAGAGGTTACATATGTGTCAAAAATCTTATTTAACTCAACTTCATCAACTGGTTTCCTTTCTCTTCCTTACTCTATCAAAAAAGGAAAGTTATATGTAATTTTGCTCCCCATAAATCACCACCGCCTGTTTTCGAGTCATCTGAATGATGCTGTGTGAGGGCTTGTAGATTTTGTGGGTTGTCCTTTGCTGTGGTTACTTTCCTGGTATTGGAGGTGGGGCACAAGGGCACTCAATTCCCTGGATCTTACATCTTGCCTTTCAAACGTTAATTTTAAATTGTCCTTGTCCAGTCTTCTGGGACCTCCCTCACCATCCAGGAACTAACAAAGATAACCACCCAGAGAAGCTGTGGGATCTTCATCCTCAGAGTTTTTCAAAATGCTTTTAGATGTAGCCCTTGGCCACGTGGAGGGTTCCAACAGCTGCCCCTGCTGTGAGCAGGAGCTGTGATGAGGGACCTCTTGAGGTCCCCTCCCACCTCAGTTACTGTATTTTATCTTCTCTGAACCCTCCTTATTTTGTGCCTTGTTAGGCAGTGGGGGAAGGGAAGATTTGGGCTGCTCCATGCCTTAAAGTGAGCTGTGGGACTGAAAGAGGTGCTAAATGAGGCCGCATTCCGTCTGTTCATTGGGAAAGTAGTGTCCAGGGCCGTGGGCATCAGACTTTTAGATCCTTCTGTCAGGGTGGGAAAATAAAACAGATATTTTTCTCTTCTGTTGGATGTAGGAGTGATGTGGGAACCTCCTGTTCTGCGTGAAGGACAAGGAACAGACCACTTGATAAAGGGAAGAAACAAACCATCCTGTTAAATGGAAGCCATGAAGATATCAAAGCGGTTCTTCGCCTTTGGGATTTTGGCATGCATAGCTGTTTATGTTGCATACATAAAATGGCACTTGGGCTCCAAACCATTTGTGGGAGCCACAGAAGGAGTTGCTGAAAGCAGGGGAGATAAACTGACCCATCAGGCAGTGACCACAGATCTCTCTGTCTTTTATGGAATTATGTTTGACGCAGGGAGCACGGGAACTCGCATCCATATATTTAAATTTGCACAGCAGCCAAGAGGTATGTCCTGCTCATTGCATGGCAGATTAAGTCTTCTGTAAATTGTGGAGGAGATTATTGATGACAGATTTCTAAGGTTTACTTGAACATACATGCTTCAGGTCTTTCCAGAGAGCCATCAGGAGGTATGTTATGGTTCAGGCATGTGTATTTGGATGAAATTATGAAAATGTTCAACAAGGAGAAAATGTTGTAATGTCAGAAAATGAAGTAAATGGCAGATGTACTTCTAGAGTAGTGTCTTGAAGACAGGCAATTTTTCATCACACTGGTGGAAGAGAGAATTATAAATTCAAACTGCCTTATTTCCCCAGAATTTTTATGTTGTTTGGTGTCTCCAGTTCCTGGCAGTGAGCTGCTTCTCTCTACAGTGTCTGATTTAGTGCATCCTTGGCTTCAGTGTTGGGTTCAAACTGCAAAACAAAACAAAAAATTGCAAATCATTTGATTAAAATTGCTGTGTATTGCATCTGGACAGAAATTACTTCTGAGAATTGAGACAAAGTGTACAAAAAAGCCCCAGCTTTCCTCTGGCGTAGTAAGCTTCATTTGTTTGTATGTTGTCAGCTCCCATTTGTGAAACTTGTACAGGTTAAAGGACCTGGTTGGGACTGTGGGTAGGTGATCTAAAGGCTCTGTTGAGGATTAGCAGTGTGGTGTATGGTGTGATTGGCCTCTGGGGAGCACCTTAGGGTCACATAATGGGTCTGTGTAAGGCTCAGCCACCAAAAGTGTTAAACAACAGTCCGTGGATTTCCTTCTTTTTCCATATCTCCAAGTTTTTGCTGCTTCCTTGCCTGCTTCATTTGAAACACAATTTCAGAATGTATCACAGCAAACTTTATGGAGCGTAGTTTGGCCTGGACTGCAGGTTTGTACAAGGTACTGCAGCTTTCCAAAATACTGAAGTCTGCATCCCTCTGCTGCCATTGAAAATAGTGGAAAAGCTACCATTAGGTTTTGCTGGAATCAAGTTTAGCCAGGACAGGGCAGGCTGAAACAAGAGGTCTTTTTTTTGAAGGTGCAGTTTGAAAAGCAGGTGTAAGGGCTCAAAGAGAGCGTGCACCCATCTGGTGACTGATGTGCATAGTGCACACCTGCCAACCAGTTATGGCTTTGAAAGTGGTTTTCTCAGGTTCTAATGCCACAGCTAGGGCTGTATTTAAAGGTCAGGTGGCTGATAAAAGTTCATTAGACAAAGGCTTCAATTGACTTCTGTTAGCACATAATAATGGAATTTTTAAATGGTTTTCTTTTTGTGTATGCAAAATTATTTGTACCGTTACTTATTTTGGAATACTGCTTTTGAACAGAGACTCCCAGATTAACCCACGAGACATTTAAAGCACTGAAACCAGGTCTGTCTGCATATGCTGATGATGTTGAAAAGGTAATTTAAATTACTTCTTTCCTGTCTTCCTTACCTTCTGGTTTGCAGGGACTTAGGGACTCCTAAGAGGCAGACTTAGACCCAGCTTATAGTGTTTTACAAAAGCCTTTGCTTTCCAAGAATTTGTCATACTGCCTTTTGAGCCTTTTGTAGGCAAAAAATTTGGTGGCAGAGGGTTCTGTTTCACTGTTGGAGAAAGTGACTCTCTGTTTTGGACCTGTTGATCAATAATTCCCATTATATCCACTAGGCCTTATGCTGTAGTGGGATGGTGAATCCTGCACCTTCTCTTGACCCCTTTTGATACCAGTTTGTCTCTGTTTCACCTTTACAGTGAATCATAGCTCTGATCACCCTTTTGATCTTTCAAAAGAGTTTTTAAAATGCCTTTTATTGTTCTTTCTCTGCTCACAGAGTGGCCAGGGAATAAAAGAGCTCCTGGAGGTGGCAAAGAAGGAAGTTCCTATGGAGCTGTGGAAGTTTACTCCTCTGGTCCTGAAAGCCACAGCTGGCCTACGGTTGCTGCCAGGAGAGAAAGCTCAGAAGTTGCTGGAAAAGGTATCATGTCTTGTCTTTCCATTTGCTTTCCTGAGAACACGCTCCTGTTAAAAATGAAGCACACTGGGACATTCCTGGAAGCTATGGTGTCCATCTCTTGCCTTTCCCATGTACGTATGATACCATGAGGGTCACCAGTTCCACAAAGCAAATGGGATTCCTCCCCATGACCATCTCTTGTTAGTGGCATTTCCGAGCAGTCTTCATGCTTGAACACCCATCACATCCATCCCTGTTTCTGCACCAAACTGCAGGGCCAGCACATAAAGGCTGCTGCTTGCTGGACTCTTGAACTTCAAACAAAGTGGTGAGCAGCAGTCAGGATCTGGCCCAAGAAGAGGAGTAGTGTAAAGCTGGGGTTTTAAAAAGCTTGTTTTTCAGCTGAAAAAGTATTTCTCTGAATGTAACTTTTCTTTGAACTGCAGGTGAAGGAGATTTTTCAGGCCTCTCCCTTCTTTGTGAGGGACAATTGTGTGTCGATAATGAATGGAACTGATGAAGGTAAGTAACTTTATGGAGATTCTTTGTGCAGTCCTGGAAATTCCTGCTGCCCCATGACAAATCCCTACCTGCTGTACTGGGAACCCATAAGACAGAAGCAGAGTTTTTATGCAGCCACAGGCAGTGCCTGCCAAAGAAATCTTGTTTCCAATTTTTTCCAATTTGAAGTCCTGAGCTCTGTCCTGATCTTGAAAGCTCTGAGTGTCGAGCAGTTCCTGTAGGATCACTAGAAAGCCATTGTGCAGTCAGCACTTCTGGGAAAGTTTCTGAATATCTGCTTGTTGAGATGGTCTTTAACAATTGGGTTAGCCCACTTTGCTCTTGACAATGCTTATCAGAGCTCTCTGGAAGTATTTGATCATAATGTTTATTATAACTCACGTGAGTTCAATCTGAAGAAAATTTGTTATATAGGGAAGAAAATACATGCTGAAGTAAGTTCATACTCATCCAAAAATTCTAAGTAACTGAGTGTTGAAATGTGTTTTAAATCTGCTCAGAAACCAAGTATTAAAATAGCTGAGGCTGTTTATGAGTTTCTCTTCTTGCTACTTAATGGAGGAAAGACATTCTTTTCCTTTTGTTTTAAATGAGTAATAGCAGTGATAGCCTAGGTTCAGCCAAGGATTGAAGTAGGCCATGCTGTCTGGCATGCCTTGAGTTTTAATCACATGAATAAATATTTGAATTTGTTAACATAAGGCCACTGATTCACCTAATTTATGGGGAACAAGAAGAGGGCAAAAACAGCATAGCTCGCAAAATTGCTTGGAGGAAAACAGGCAAAATTAAAACACTGAAAGATGAAAATACTTAGTATTCATAAAGAAAAGTGGAATGCCTGACATCAAACAAAAGCCAACAATGGATGTTTTCCTAGAAGATGAACAATGGGTGTTTCAGTCTTTGTCTTTTAGCTAAGGACTGTAGCCTTTGTGACTTCCTGCCTAAGTTTTTGACCTGTGAAATACAGAGTTCTCCAAACATTTCATGGGGCTTCTCTCCCAAATATCACATAAGCTCTGATAGAGAAGTTCATTCTCTTTGTTCAAATAGTCTAATCTTGGTCTTGTCAGCCACTGACAGTTCTGGAAACCTTGTAATGTGGCTTGACTTACTTGTTGCTACTGTTAGATTAAATGTTATGATCTAAGCATGTGTCTTCTGAATCTTTTCCTTATTAGGTATTTCAGCCTGGATCACAATAAATTTTTTAACAGGTATGTATATATGAGCATGTGTATAAAGATATGACCAATGTTGTGCAATTCCTGCTCTTTACTGCCCCCGTGTGGAATTTGCTCATCCACTGGGATGGAATGGGAGAAAGAAGACTCTGAGAAGTCAGCAGTTTGTTTTTGGCCTGGCCTATTTAAGTCATTAGGATTTTGTCCATTTACTTGATGAAGTGAGGAGTTTAATCCTTTTTCCTAGATGCTTAATGTAGGTTTTCTTTCAGTTCCCTGTAGGGTACCAGAGCATTTCATTCCTTTTTAGACCCTGCTGTGACTCTGGCTAAATTTTTTGTGTGAATATTCTAGATGTGCTTGGCAGCTGCAGAGAGTAAAAGAAAGTGCTATGCTACTTCCTTACAGATTTATAACACAGAAATGCCACGGGTGTTTACACTGCTGAGTGAGAAAAGGGTAGCTGAAGAGTAAAGAGAAAACTAAGCTGGAGACCTCTCTGACAGTACATAAAGCACTCTGCCATCCAAGTGCTCTGTTCAGCACACAGTGTGTGGGGCAATGTGCACCAGAGCTTTTTATGCTCCCAGGAAATATCAGAAAGGTCAGCGATCTTCAGACATCAGCTATCGTGAGGTATACTGAGGTACTTGGCACATGGGTCACTTGTCAGGAAGATGCATTTGAAGGATCTAACTGAGAAGAACTAGATCTAAATGAGAGCAGACAGAGGTCTTGGCTGGCAGCAGGAAGAATTCCAAGAGAGCTGAATCTCTTAGGCCAGCTCTTTTCAGTCTGTCATCCCTTTGGCCATAGGAATCTAGAAAATACTGCTAAGGGATGAGGGAGAGGTGGCCAAGAAAACCACATTCCTCTGTGTTACAAAGTGGTTACCAGAGCAGAATTTGCAAAAGGTCTTTGCATCCAAAATGCTTGGGAATGCAATAACCAAAGCTGCTGTGATTAGGACAGGAACAGCCACCGAAGAAATAAGAGACTCTTGTCACTTTAAGATTTTCGGGTCTGATAAAGCCAAAATCAGTGCCCAGCAGATAACAGTGTAATTTAGTGCTGTGTGGAAGCTGAGAGTGGAGTTAGATTGTTCTCTTTCCTTACCACTATGCTTCTGGTTTTGTTCCTAGCCAGTTTTTCACAGTGCCCATCTGGCTTTCTCTGTTCTGTCACACATTTCAGGCAGGCTAGATGACCCGCAGAAGAGGAGTGTGGGGATGCTGGATTTGGGTGGTGGCTCAACACAGATCACCTTCCTTCCACGCACCAAGGTAACGTGAGCATGCACGCTGTGGGGGAGTGCTGCTGCAGGAATCTCTAACTGCTCAGATTTATTTCTCTTGGAAACAGAGTAAGAGTTTTGTCAGGGTGACATGAAGCCACACTTGTGACTTGGTGATATGTGCCTTTTTGTAGTCAGTCCTAGAGGCATTCACAACTCTTTGTCCATGCTCTTTGTCCAGCTCTATGGGTCAGTGGTGCTTGTGGCAAGTCTGCCAGGGCTGCTTTATCTCATGGAGGACACCAGGTTCACCTGAATGTCTTAATCCTTGGCTTTCAATTTGTACAGCTTGTAACAACCCAAAAAGCAAAGCTATTTATGAATTCAAATTCAGCATTTAGCCTACACTGGGGTTCAAGAACACAGTAAGGTGCCTTCTCAATCCTTGTTTCTGATTGTCCTGAGTTCACTCAGTTGCAGATGAATGCCATTTTAGCTTCCTGATGTGGCATTTTACAAGTGCTCTGTGAAGCCCTGTGGTTCTGGTATTGTAAGGCTCTGGCCTGAGCAGAGATAGTGCTCATAGTAAAGCTGCACAAAAGCAGAGGGATGGAGTGCTGTATCCAGTGTCCCGGCCTGGGACTATCGAGACATTGCACTGTTTCAGCAGAATGGCAAGGGATGTGAAGGGTCCAAGATGTGGAAATTCTGGACACAGAGAAGGAGTTAAGATATGAGCAGCCCTGTGGCCTGGGCTTTGCTCCCTGCAAACACTCTAGCTGTGCTGGTGCACTTGGGGAACAGGCAAGCCTTTCATTCCTTCAGACCAAAGGCTGATCCTTGCTCTGTTCCTTGGCAAGCACAGGGATGTGCTTTTCCTCTGGCTTGTGCAAGTTCACTGATGAATTCACTCCAGTTGGAAGTTAATGCGTGCCTGGCCTTCCTATTAGTTTGCACACAGTTCCTGTAGTAGGGATCATGTGAAGAGGCAGTTGCTGTAGCTTGTGGACAAAAGCAGTTAAGAGCTGGAGTAAGGATTTCTTTTTAATGAAAGTAATTATTTTATAGAGCATATTGGTGTGGACACAAGTATAACCAGTTTAAACCCTGTCATGTGAAAACACTCTTAGGTCCAGGTTTTGTGGTTGTCTTGATTATCAGCAGTCTGAAATCCTTGCAAATTCATCATTTCTCTCTGAATCATGCTAGGATTGTTTCACATTTTTCCCAGTGTGTTGGAAGATTACCTAGTTGATGTTTGCTGCTGGCTGGCAGAAACCTACCAGTGACATCTTTTTCTCCTTCCAGGCAACTCTCCAGACATCTCCATCTGGCCACACAACTTCATTTCAGATGTTTAACCACACCTACAAGCTATATTCATACAGGTTAGTTGGGGAAAAGAGAGCACAGTGCTCAGATGGAAGCTTTCTGTAAAGCTCAGGGAGACTGAGGTGTTTTTCTGGAGTTGGGTCCTTGCAAATGAATACTGTGAAGAAGCAGAGAAACTTGAGCCACGTGATTTTGGTGGATTAACCTTGGCTGCCCACCATGTGCCCACCAAGTCCCTCTGTCACTCCCATTCTGTTAACAGGACAGGGGGAAGAAAATATGACAAAAAGCTCATGGGTCAAAATAAGGACAGGGAGGTCACCAGTTACTGTCATGGGCAAAACAGGCTTGACTTTAATTTAATTTATTTAGTATTTAATTTATTGCCAATTAAACAGTAAGATAATGAGAAATAAGAACAAAATCAAAAACACTTTCCCTCCACCTCTCCCTCCTTCCCAGGCTCAGCTTCACTTCCAGCTCTTAGACCTTCTCCACCACTGAGCAGCACAGGAAGATGGAGAATGGGGGTTGCAGTCAGTTCATAATGCTTTGTCTCTCTTACTTCTCCTCCTTCACTGTCTTCTCTTCTCCCAGTGTTTTGGACAGAGGCCAGCAGCTTCTTCCTGCCTGTGTTTGCTGTGCAGTGTGTTTGGGCCCAGAGGGTCAGATCTGTATGCAAGTGTTTGGGCTGCCTTTGAGGAGGGTAGGAGTACCCAGTGAGGTACTAGGAGTAGAATTAGGGAAATGCCATTGGCAGTTCTCCAAGAGCCAGATTACAACTGACAGCTATTGCCTGAGCTTTTTCAAAGAGAAATTATCCTTCTGCTTAAGATAATATGAGAGCAGGCTGTCACACTGTTCCCCTCATGTGCACCAGCTGCTGACTTGAGCCACTTTGCCCTGGCTGTGTAGAGGAGACTGGCATGTCCCAGCTAGGCTGTCAGTGCAGTATCAGGGGAAGGATGTCTGTTGCTCACCGAGGCTTTTCTCCCTTTGCAGTTACCTGGGACTTGGGCTGATGTCAGCAAGACTTGCCATTTTGGGAGGTGTTGAGGGAAAACCCTGTAAGTTATGGGCAGTCCTCAGATCCTGCTTCTGAGCTCAGGGTGTGTAGTCCTGTGATGGGGGGAGGAGCTGTGTGTCCCTTTCCCACTGGGCTCGAGGTTCCTGAGTGGAATGTGGGCTCTTGTCACCATGGCTGGGTGCATTTGAGACGAATGCAGGAGGTGACACTGAGAGATCCCAGGAGACCTGGATTCTTGCCAGCCTCTGGTTGGGGACGGGTATGGGACATCCAAACCATGGCTGGGCTGTGGAGGGGCCTTGCTGAGGCTGCAGGACAGTATGGAGCAGGGCTGGGGTGAAGGACCTGAATTTACTCCTTATGTCTTTTCCTAATGTGGCTTTGTTTTACTTCTGCAGTAGGAGAAGGGGAGGAATTGATCAGCCCTTGTTTACCACCTGGCTTCAAATCCGAATGGCAACACGCTGAGATAGTGTACAAAATTAAAGGACAGAAGGCAGGTATAGTGATTTATCACTCTTGCTATCTAGGTTAGCTGCTATTAGCACAGTGAATGATACACTCTCATCCTCTTTCAAAGACACCAGACTGTTTACTGTTCTGCCTGGCTTCTCTTGATGTGCTGTCAAAGAGATCCTGCAGTTCCTTTGTCTTGTGCCATGATATATCTGTCCAGTCAGTAAAGCTGCTAGAAGTGATGCAGATGGAGTTGAGCAGTCCTTGAGCAGGTCTTTCAAAATCCTTCTGCCTCAAATGATGTTGTGCATCTCTGATCTATCACATAGTCCCAGCCTGAGGGTGGTAGGTGTCTCTGCCTCTGGAAGAAGATGCAGATTTCAGTTCTCTGTGCAAGGTTTTGCAATTTTGCGAAAAGGAGCCTGTTTCCTGGCAGATCCTAAATAAATTCTATATATATTTAACTCTCAGCCTGTAATATGATGGGAGTTTTTTGGTCTTCTTTTAGGTGAGCCTCTGTACGAGTCTTGTTCTAATAAAGTGGCAAAGATGCTCTACAAAAAAGTGCATAGAGCTGGGGAAGTGAAGGACCTGGACTTTTACATTTTCTCCTACTACTATGACTGTGCAGCAGAGGCTGGTCTCATTGGTATGTCTGCTCCTGAGTTGGTTTCATTTTAAATGGCAAGCTATGGAAGTAGTGGGAACACTTGCACACATCATGATGCTTTGCTAAGCCATCCTGGAAATTAGTCTGTTGTTACACTGCTGTGCAGCATTGATCTTAACTTGATATTAATTTCTATAGAGAAGATACTGGGGCTGTGAAATAGGGCCTACAGCCTTTGATAATCGTTTTTAAACAAACCGTTTGCATTTCAGAAATGGTTGATGCCTAATCAGCTCTACAATCCAAAATAGAAAAAGCTTCATAATGATAATCAAATTTCTTGGGCAGTAAAGCAGTAAAAATTATTTGAGCTGTGTGTTTGCTTCATTGACCTTTTTAGATGGAATGAAGATTTTCAGATATTTCTGCATGCATTCAGAATGCGTCACATCTCTTTTCCAGTGGTGTGCTTGTGTACAAAAGGCTGTCATATTCAGTGGTAAAAAGCAGATAATGAGATCTCAAGTTAGTTTGGACAAACAAACCCCCTTCCTCAGCCACTCTCTTTTTACAAATAATTTCAGATTTAATGTGTTGCAGAGCAGCACTGCCCTGTCAGATCTGGTCACAGGTGTTCACTGTCCAGGGCAGTGCAGAAATGGGGGTCAGGTGAGATGGTCTGTAAGCTCTGTTTCTGTAGAAAACAAGGCTAAAGGTTCTACATAAACCAAGGCTTTTGAATCTATATTGAAAATCTTTTGAAGGTTCTTTTACCCTTAAAACCGGTCTGAATTTTGACATTCATTTCAGTAGCTCAAAGTTTGATTTCCAAACCACTTCTCTGACTTGAGTCTGTAATTGCCTTTATACAAAGACCATAAAAAACTGTGGGGTTTTTTTCTTTTAGATAAAGAAAAAGGAGGAAGCTTAACTGTCAGTGACTTTGAAATTGCAGCTAAGTATGGTAAGTAAAATACAAACACACACTAGTAGTTGTGTGTAAATTCATTCAAGGTGGCAAATGTGGAACACACTAAGAAGCCTGATGCTTTTATGTAAATATTGAGTCCTCTAAATAGCATCTAACCAACATTTCTGCTTATTTCTGAAAATCTCACCTATTTTTATATTAATTTTTGATTTTGCAAAATAAGTGGGTGTTGAGTTTATCTTTTGCTTTTATTTTGTTTGGGTTTTTTTAATTTCTTTTGTCAACATTTGTTGAGTCCTGGAGCTTAAGAAAGATAACACACCTGAGGTTGCTCAGCTATTGGAAGACTTGCAGTAAATAGAAGAAAGGCTCTTTTCCTGGAGAGATACAAGAAACTGCTGTCCTAGGGGAGAGACAGAATGTCTTGATCTTCCTTACAAAGCTTATGTGCTTATCCTAATGTGTGTAATGTAATTTCAGGCCCATTGTAACAGGTTCCACCACTGCACAATTCAACTGACAAGAGCTGTTTTGTGGGTTCATTTGAGATTTTTCACAGCAGGGCTGTTGTTAGACCTGAGCCCACAGACACTGAGCCCTGCATTCAGACACTGTTTTCTTTCTTCTCAGTTTGTAAGACCATGGAAATCAGCCCTGGAAACAGCCCTTTCCTCTGCATGGACCTCACATATATCACCTTCCTTCTGCAGGAACTGGGCTTCCCGAAGAGCCAAGGCTTTAAGGTGAAGCTCAGAGTGGATTTCTGGGGAGAGTGGGCAGGAGGGTGCTGAGGCAGGAGTCATCCTGCCAGGAGCTTGGTTCTTGATTTACCTTCTTGCTACAACACATAGTCTGCACTCTTCCCACAGTGGTGGTAACTGTTTGTCATAATCTTTAGCACTGTATCCACCTTGTATACTTCAGATTCTCCCAAAGAATTGTGTTCTAATTTTCTGCTTGTTTTTGTTTTTGTCCAGCTTGCCCGGAAAATTGACAATGTTGAAACGAGCTGGGCATTGGGAGCCACTTTCCATTATATCGACTCACTCAATAGACTGCAGTACTAACACTCCTAAAAAGTGGCTTTTTGGAATTTCTATTTTTTGGAAGCCCAGCATGGGAGACCCTATTGGAGGGTGTGCTTTTGGCTTCCAGAGTCCTTTGGAAGATCACCATGAACTACACTCCTTTCCTCCTACCCCCTGCCAAGGCTCCACCATCGCTAGCTCTTTTTTACAGTGCAGAGTGTAAAGGAAAAGCCTTGATTTGACAGCATGTGCCGTCAGCATAATGTAAAACTTGATCATTTTGGAAGGAAAACCAGGACTCTGCAGGACATCTATGATCTCTATGAGAAAAACACACCTTTTTTGGAATATGCCTGTACTATGTGCTCGCAGTGTGCTGAAGTTGCTGAACGGTCACTCCAGAAGGAACTCTTTACCGTCCTGATTTCAGGGTGGGGTTTTTTTTTTTCCTGTTTGTCAGCAGTTTTCAGTGATGATTTTTATTTTACTACTCCTGTGTTCGAAGGTAAACTTGTGTGTGTGCAAAAATGGTGCATTTTACACATTATGCTGCTGACAGGCAGCAGCCTTGAAATGCAGCATGGAAGTCACAGCTCCGTGTTCCAGTTGCTGAAGGAGAAAAGCTCAGGAAGACTCTAGAACTGGATGGAAGCTTAGAGACATGAGCCTGTGTACCCTGTAGGATTAAAGCATAATCTTGATTCCCTGGCTGTTGGGAGGTGGATGCTGGAAGACAGCATCAGATTTGCTGGATGACCAAGGCCTGGGAGTTGGGTACGAGGATAATGACGGATTTGACAGTTCCAGAGCTGGTTAGAGGAAGACAGAGGAATAAGATGCAGCCACAAAAAATAAACCCTCAAAAAGAGATGGCTCACTGGACGTTGCAGACTTTCGTGCCCTGGCAAGGCTGATGCAGGGCTGGGGATAAATGCATTTGCATGGTTATTTTGGGTGTCTCGTCCTGCAGACGCATCTGTGCTAAATGAAGGTATTGTGAATGGTTGCAATGAGCCAGGGCAGCATAGCTGAGGTGCTCCACTCTGCCCGGTACGCCGGCAGGGAGTGATCACAGGAGGGGATATTTGCTTTTTGTAATCTAACTGTGGATCTGTGATGTATTTGATGAATGTATAGAGAAGACCCAAGTGGTCTTTCGGGGGTGCAGGAGAGCCCAGCACGGGCTCAGGGCAGCAGTACACGACAAGGCAGCCTGCTGTGTGCCATGGCTGCTGGCTTCGTGTACCGGGGACACTTGAACCTCCCTGTGCCGACAATAAACCCCCAATTCAAAATCAGGACGTGCTGGTGGGGTGGCTATTAGCGCCAGAGCCTGCACGGAGGGTGGGATGAGAAATCCCTGCCCTGACGCCATCCCTGACCCGTCGTGCCGTCAGTCACTCCGCCATCCGAGCCCG
>VXBB01024716.1:11351-28802 GCA_013399915.1 Illadopsis cleaveri
AACCTCCATCTTGTTTTATATATATTACTGTATTTTAAAACTTTAAACTTGCAGTGTTCCACCCTGTGATATCATACACTTCTATTCAAACTCCACACCCACAATCCCAGTGCTGTCACTCAATTTTGGGAGCCTTTTCCATGTCCTCAGGTCAAATGCAGTGTTTGCTTGGGGGCCAGTGCCTGTCAGCACAGAAATTCTAAAATTCTCAGTGCCCAGGGTTCCAACATCCAGCTGTGGGTGTCACCCAGCTGTGACCCTGCCGTGACTCCTGTCAGGTCCCCGTGGGTCACTTGCAGCATTCCCTGTGTTTTTCCCAAGCCCAGAAGCTGCAGGAATTCCTTTTGCTCAGCCTGGAGTGGGGCAGTGCCCAGAGTGCTGCTCCTGGAGGTGTTTCCTGGGATGCTCAGGATGCCAACATCCAGCACTGCCCCTTCCTCAGGCCAGGAGCAATCCCAGGGAGCAACAACCAATGGATAATTACTATAAATGTGCTGATAAATGCAATAAATGCGCTGATAAATGCAATAAATGCACTGATAAATGCAATAAATTCATCAATAAATGCAATAAATGCACTGATAAATGCAATAAATGCACTGATAAATGCAATAAATTCACTGATAAATGCAATAAATGCGCTGAAAAATGCAATAAATGCACTGATAAATGCAATAAATTCATCAATAAATGCAATAAATTCATCAATAAATGCAATAAATGTGCTGATAAACACAATAAATGTGCTGATAAATGGGCACAGCATTTTTGGGCTGGTGTTCTGCAGTCTCCACCTGACACAGACAGGGCAGCAGACCTGGCAGTGATTTGTCCATTAAAACATGAGATTCCCATGAGGAATCTTCAGATGCCTCTGGTGCAGCACAAAAAGGGAAGGCAGGCGTGGGATATTTTCCAGCAGCTGCGTGGCAAAGGGATTCCCCAGCAGCAAACACAGCTGGGCTCCACCTCTGCTGGTTTAAAACACCTCAGGTCACTTTGCATCACCTAAAAATCTGGAATACAAACCTGGAAGGGCTCACTTTGGGAATAACACCTTCACCCAAAGCCCAGAGCTGGGGGCTTCCCACTTGCCTCAGTTTCCCCACTTCTCCCAGCATCACCTGAGCAGCGCGGAGGGAGACACAGAACACCTCGAGTGTCTTGCAGGAGGTTTGCCTGCAAACATTAATCCCCAGCCCAAAATGATTAATTACTATTTGCCTGCTCTTATTGTTTGTTTTTCCATCAGCATCCCAGCTTCGGTTCTCTGCTGAATCCCACTCCTGATGCCGAGCCAGGGATATTTTTAGGAAATGCAGATTATATAATATTTACATCTGTGCCACTTGTTTATTCCTCTCTGTCGGTTAATTTCATTGCTGCTCCTCTCTCACGAAAGCAGTGATTTGCAGAGCCAAAAAGCAGGCTACGTGATTTCAAGGATGCACTAATTTTAATAATTAAAAAAGCTGCTGCCTCCCATCTGCCTGGCAAGGGAAGGGGAGGCAGCAGGAGGGCACGAGGCTCTCGTTGGGAAATCCTGCTCTGAACCAACCCAAAAAGTGATGGGTTCTCACCCAGCTCTGAGGGCTTCTCTTGGTTTTCTTCTCTGGGAAGAGGAAAGAGACCCCAAGAAGGGAGAATGAGTAATTTTGGGGGTTTTTTGAGGGCTCGAGGAGGAGCTGGAAAATTTGGACTGAAATGAAGCTGCGTTTGCCACTGGTCAGAGCCATCTCCTTTGGCAGAAATGTGGAGTTTGCAGCAAAGCCAAGGTTCTGCTCCTTGGTGGGGCCAGGAAGGAGCTGGGGGGAAATGCTCCTGTCCCCATCAGACAGACCCTGGGGACCCCAAAATACAGCCCAGTCCTGAGGGGGGCCAGCCCCTAGAAAGGACAGGGACAGTGGCACAGGGCCACCAAAACAGGGGACAGCAGCCCCACAGGGGAGCAGCAGGGCACAATAAATTCTCTTTTGAACTTCCAGAGTATGTCCAGAGGGTCAATGAGTGGTTAAAAAAACACCAAAACTGCCAGATATGGAGCAGCCCTGGGGCTCCTGGAGCTGCTGTTGGGTTGGGTGAGTGGATGCTGGGATAGGGGATTCCAAACACCAGAACAAACCAGTTCAGACGGTCAGGGATCACTTTCTGAGGATGGAAATCCCACAGCAATCTGTGGCTTTGCTCCTTTCCAGGCTGCCCCTCAAGGCCCTGGGCGCTCACCAAACCCAGCCCTCCCCACACTCCCAGCTGGAAAAGCTCCAGGCATTAATCCAAAACCCTGCAGAGCTGCTCAGCAGCACCCCAAAGACCCGAATTCTGCCCCTGTGTCCCACAGAACTCCTGCAGGATTCCTGCTCCAACAACAAAAGCAGGATCTGTAGCACGTGGGGAGGGCTGAGACAAACACCAGCCAGGGGTTAACAGCATTGCAGAAAACAAACCCCTCTGGCACTGCTGCCACGGCTGAGCAGGGAATGTGAGGAGCAGAACCCACAGAAAATACAGAAGATGGAAATCAGAGCAGGCAAGGGGATGGTGGGACAGGGGGGATCTCTCCGGGATCTCTCCGGGATCTCTCTGCGATCTCTCCGGCATCTCTCCGGGATCTCTCCGCGATCTCTCTGCGATCTCTCCAGGATCTCTCCAGGATCTCTCCGGGATCTCTCCAGGATCTCTCCAGGATCTCTCGGTGGCACAAGCTCTTTGCAGAGGAGCAGATGTCTGTGCTGGCAGCAAGGGGGAAGAGGGGATTTGTTTGTGGAGAGGAAAAAAAAATAATCTTCTAATTTGGCTCGTGCATCAAAAGCTGAAAGTTCATCCCCAAAGACACAAATCATCAGCATTTCCTCTGGCATTTCCTCTGGCAGCAAAGCACAGCAAAAGCTGGACGGTGGCAGTGCCACCAAAGGCCACTCAGGGGACACTTTGTGGTGCTGCAGCATCCCACACATCCCTGCTCCAGCCTGATGGAGGGCACAAAAAAACCCCACCAAACCCTGGGTTTGATGTGTGGCTCCCACCAGGCTTGGAGAAATCCTGCCTCTCCTCCTTCCCTGCTTAGGAAAAGCAGGAGTCCAGCAAGGGCTGCTTCCCCGGGCAGCCAGCCCATAATTACACGCAGTGTTAAGTGCAGGAACATTTCCAAGGCTCTGCTGAGGGCAGGAGCAGAGGGAGGGGCGATGGCTCTAATTGAAATTCCCGTCTCCAGCCCCTGGTGTTTGCAGCAGGGCAGGGACAGGCTGGGCACGACCAACGTGTTGCCCCCTGCTCTGGCTCAGCTGAGGGGCAGGAGGAGATTTCTGAAGGGCTTTTCTGGGCAGCAGCACAGATGAAGAGCTGGCAGGGAGCCACGGGAGCTCCATCCCTGCTCCCTGCAGGAATCAGAGCTCTCTCTCCCAGCCCTGCAGCAGGAGCAGCGCCCAGGGGAGTGCCCGAGCCCTTCACAGCCCTCCCAGCTCATTTTGGCTGGCACAGAAAAATCCCAGAGAACCAATCCCCTCCCCTTCCTGCTCTCCTCAGGTGCTCAGGCTAAATATGCTGGTGCCCAGCATCCTTCTGGCAGGGTGAGCTGCTCCTGCTGCCACTGAGATTTGTCAGAAAAAGCCCTTTTCTCCAAGCAGGAGCGGGAGGGCAGCTCCTCACATGCCAGCCCCAGCCCCACCTGAGGGCCAAAAAGCAGCAAATAAAGGATAACCAGAGAGAGGGCAAAGCCCCTGGGCATGTGGGGCTGTGCCCTCCACACTGGCACATGCAGGCACAAGGGTTTTCCTTTCCATTTGTTTACTCGAGGCCAAAAAAAAACACAAACCACCAAAAAACACCCATAGAAATATTTTTGGAGCAGTAATAAAAGGAGTAGTAAAGCTCAGAGGACTGTGAGATGTTCACTGGCTCCCCCTCCATCCTTCCAGGGTGACAGTGACATCCCACACCCCAAAAATCTTTGGGGATGACAGGCAGGAGGACACAGAGATCCCATGGGATGCACAGGAAGGCTCAGAGGAGGCAGCTCAGCTCCTGATCCCAAACCAGCCCTCATCTCTCTCCTTTTTCATCTGTGAATTTGAATTATTGGTGTTGGAGCAGGGAGGCTGGACCAGGTGACCCCACTGCCCCTCCAAGCTCACCCTTCCTGTGTCACCAATAAAAGGAACCCAGCCGCTCTCATTTTCAAACAAAGAAGGGTTTGACCTGAAAAAATAAAAGTTTGGGTTAAAAACCTTCAAAATGGCTTCAACTTTTCCTCAGCAGTAGAAAAATTTCTGTATTTCTTCCCCTAAAAAAAGCAGGTGGTGTTTGCCATGAGGGTGCAGACTGCAGTGATGTTCCCCAGCCTGTGTCTATGGCAAGGAAAAATCTGTTTGCCAAAGACATTTTTATTCTGCTCCCACACAAGCTCCTTCTCTGCTCAGCAAAAGGGATTTTTCCCGTTTTACAGGAGGAAAGAAAAATCTCTCTGCTGTTATATCACCCCAGCAGCCACACACAAGCACACAAATTGCCCTGGATGGCCCCTCCAAAGGAGGTGTGACATCAGTTCCACGTGGAAAAGCAATAAGTTATGTTCATCGAGCTCATCCTGCAAATAGACAAAAAAAAAAAAATCCCAAAAATTTTAAAAACCCCACTTTAAATATGTTTGCACACCATCTGCACGGAACTGGGATCCAGCAGCAGCAGGGTCACCCCGGGGCTCAGCAATCCCAGCAGGGGAACAGAGCTCTGACCTTCATCCCTGCAGGTGACCAAAAAAATCCCACCAGCAGGGACCTGCTGCGGCCTCCACACCCCTCTGCACCCCCCAAACCTGACCACGGCACCCTCCAGGCTGAATTTAGGCTTTGAAAATCCCTGTCAGCACGCAGGGACGGGTTTGTCCCTCCCCAGTTCTGCTCCTGCTCTCCCTCCCTTCTGCAGCCTCAGCCTGCGTGGCCCGGAGTGATTTTGGCGCACTCCGGAGCAGGGTCACCCCTGTGCCAGCAGAAGAACCCCAATTAGGGCAGGGAGCAGTTCTGAGCCCAATTAGCGGCGTGTGAACTTTTCGGAGGGTGTTTAATTGAAGGACACGCGCCTGACTCGGGCGCTGCCGAGCCCGCAGGCAGCGGCAGTGCTGAGGATGGACGGTGAATTTTAAGGGGTTTTGTTAACCCAGGAGCCTCCTGCCCCCAGGGCTGCTGCAATCGGGAGATTTTTCTGTGGATGTGACCCCTGTGAACCTGCCCGAGCCCGCCTTTGTGGGGTTTGTTCCTAATACCAATGAGGGAAAGGCGCACAGCGAAGAATTAGCGCAGAATTCGGAGAATTATTTGGGTTGGAAGCTTAAAGGTCATCTTGTTCCACCCCGTGCCACGGTCAGGGGTAATTTCCTCTATCCCAGGTTGTTCCAAGCCCTGTCCAAGGTGGCCTAGGGCACTTCCAGGGGCGTCACAGGGCACTGGGAGGTCACTTTGCAGTGTCCGTGCCCTCCTTGCCCTGTCTCATTATTCCTTTCATTCCTGGGAGCTCCTGCCCCCATTTTTGGGAAGCTGTGTAAGTTTGCCATAAAAAACTCTTTGCTTCCAGATCCTGTCGATCCAAGGGCAGGAGGAGAGGCAGCAGGAAGGATTTAACTGGAGACAAGAGCGAGTGGCTGTGACACCCAGCAGCACCTCAATTCCAGGTGAGAAAGATAAAAAAAAAATTCTCAATTCCTGATGAGAAAGATAAAAACCCCAACCATTTGTTCAATCAGCCATTAACGAAGGCATAAATCATTAGGAGAATAATTCTTCCCGAATTGAATTACTCCTTTCAATCAGCCGGTTTTATTTCTTTCCCATCTTTTCCTTCCCTGCCTTCATTCCCCGAGGAGCTGAGCAGAGCCGGTGCATCGGAACCAGGCTCAGCCAGGCGGGAGCTGCTCCAGCACTTGTTGCCTCCTTTTTTCCCTTTTTCTCCTCAGACTGTGGCAGGAGAAAATGAAATCCCTGATGTCAAAGCCCCAGGAGAATTTACCCGGTGATGTTTGGGGCTTTATTTACCTTCGCACGGAGCCGAGCCCCTCCTGGAAAACGGAGGGTGTGTGATTTTATCTTAAACATTTACCGATCCTGCTCGGAGCCTTTCAAACCTTATCAGCGCCCCAGACGCTGCCAAACCAGATTTAATCTGCCCAACATTTCTGCACCGCTGCCTCATCCTTGATGGAATCTCTGCTTGTTTGCAGCCCGGCACAAACAGGGAATTCTGCAAGTGGCAGCTGCAGGAGCAGAATCTCCTCCTGGTCCTACCCTGCTGCTGCTCCCAGCCCCAGGGAACAAAGCCCTGGGGTTATTTTTAGGAATGTCCTTTTCTTTTTCTCCGTTTCAGGAGAAAAGGTTTTCTGACAGGGTTGTTCTGAAATGAAAAGGGGAATCCCTGGTGTATTTTTAGGGATTTCCTTTTCTCCATTTCAGGTTCCCCCCCCCCGTAACATTTATCAGCTTCTCCCCAAAATCCCTGCAGGTCCTGCAAAGCACAGACTTGGCCATGACAGATTTTTTTTTTTTTTCCCTATAAATTTCTTTTCCTTTTCCCCCTGACATCCATGAAGGGATTAAAAACCGTGTCTCAGTTTCTTTCCTTGCCCTCTGCACTGACCAGCTCTCCCAAGCTGCACTTGAAAAAAAAGTTAATTCTTAATTAAGCTCTTCCATTCTGTCTGATATCCATTATTCTTCCCATTACTTCTTAAATCAGCTGAGTTTCTTGCCTTTTCTTTTTTTTTTTTTTTTTTAATGCAACTCAGCCTATTCTCCATTCACTAAATCCTTTGAATCCCTGAATTGCATTTTTTGTTATCCTTGCTGTTATTGCTTACATCCTGTCTAGGCCATGGTGGCATTTAGGGTTTGTTTTTGTTGTTTTTTCTTTCCCCTGAGGCTTGGATTTGTGCATGTGATGTGTGTATGGATAAATAATCCAGAATTTGCTGAGCTGCATGCAAATTGCAATCTCTGGGAGAATGGCGACCTGCACATTGCCAAAATGAGCATCAGTGAAATATGGGAAATTAATTTAGCCCCATGAAGGAGATAATTACTATTTTGCAGATTGAGAAAGTGGGGCATAAAGAGATTAAGGCCTAAAGACCCAATCTAGCCAAAACCCAATCATATGCTTAATTTAAAGGAGATTAGATGGTTCCCTTAAAGCCAGCAGGAACAGCCATTGCTTCATGTCAGGCACATCTGGAATGTTCTGCTGGGCTGGGATGAGGGACAGGGCTCAGTTCAGACCCAGCTCCAACAATCCTGGGCTGGAATTTGCACCCCCAGCCCCTCCCTGCCCGGGCCTGAGCCTCTCTGATTTTCCAGATTAATTGCTATTACCTCCTAATGCGTGTTAAATGCATGGAGGTGCTCAGTTAAGCAGCTTTAGGAAATTCCACAAGAATTAATATATTATAGACCGCTGCTTCCTCGGGGTTAATCCAGCCACGGCCTTGCTGCCTGTGAAACAGCAGGAAAATGGGATTTTCCCTCCTCCCAGGGCCCTGGGGGACAGGAAATCTCCCTCCTCTCCATCCTGCTTGGGGCTCGGTGGTTCCTCTGCCTCTTTTCCAGGAGAAAACAGCAGGAACCAGGAACCCTGGTCACTGATCTGCTTTTGCCACGAGCCAAGAGAGAGGGCGCTGAATGTGGCACATCCAGAACACTCAAATGCCAAACCTGACATGCTGGTGACACATTTGGTGGCCTCTCCCTGAAGTTTCACCTCAGCTTTGGAGCTGGCCTGACATTTTAATGCCGATTTTTAATATTTTTTTTAATTTAACACTTTTTAATATTTTTTTAACTTTTTTTTTTTTTTTTTAACAGCTGAAAGCACAGCCAGGACATCTCCTCCTCCTACAGAATCCACATCCCAAGGAATCCACGTGTTCCATCTCCACCCTCACCCCCCCATGCTTCTCCACAGAGCTGCAGCTGTGGCCAAGGCTGCTGTGGTCCATCTAACTTGTCATAAATCTTCCAAACTAATGTGCAAACACAGGTTTTCCATAAAACACCAGCGCAGGAGAGTTATGCCAGTCTTGTGGGAGAGTAATACCCATCTTAATAAAGTGTGTAAATACATATTTATTTGCTAGACTGGAACCAGAGAGGCTGTTCTGGTCTGCTGGAGAAAAGAAATACACGTTTTAAGACTGTCTAGGTACATAATTACCTCAGAGAGAGAGTGAAATAAATCATCAGTGTTGTCTTGCTGTCTGAGAAGGAGCTGCCCTGAGCTCTCCTTTGCCAGGCAGGAGCATCCCCTGGAACTGTGCAAACCCAGCCAGCGATGGTTGTTGGGGAAGATGAATCAGGGAAACCTTATAAATATGATTGCTTAGCAAAAGATTCTGAAAATATGAAACTTATAGNGCCCTTTTTACCCACCACCCTTGCAATAAACCCACGTGTTCTCTAGAATATCTCAGCTCTGCAGAGTTCCCTCTCCCTGCCGGCCACGGATGCTCCTACAGATGGTGAGGGGAAAACCAGTGCACAGAGCCCTGGAAATGCCTCTGGAAAACACCCAGCACAGGATGGATTAATGGGCACAGCCAGAACGAGATCCTGACCCTGTGGAGACAAAGTGAAGTGAAGGAGAATCGATTTGGGAAGGATATCCTGGCTTTACCTGGCTGCCCACGGCGCCTGGGGAGGGGATTGGAGGCTCCAGGTTCCAGCTCGGAGCCGGAGTTTGGAGCAGTTTAACCACCCCTCCTCCATCCTCCTGCCTCTGCTCCCACCCAGGAATAACCTTGAGTGCGAAAAGCAAAGCTCAGCTCTTTCACAGGGTTGGAACATGCCTTTTTTATATTAATTCCAGCTCGTTGTCCACGAGGAGTTAATGAGAAGGAATTGAGGCCTTAACGAGGTGGATGTGAGGCCTGCAGCCACTCGCGGCCACCTGCAGCAAGAGTCTGCAATACGCTTAGAACCACTGTTAATTATTTATCAGCTTTTAGAGAACGTTTCCAAGCGGGTCCAGGAATAAAAGGCTGCTGGCTCCTCTTCCCTGTCTCCTTTCTCCCCCTCTCCCTCTCCACGGACGCTCTGAATCAACACAAACCCCAAACCTGGGGCCAGCCAGCGTTGGAGCAGGGGGAGCCTTGAACAAGGACTCATCTTTCTCCTTTTTTTTTTTTTTTTTGTCATTTTTCAAACCTCTCCGCTCCTTCTCGAGCTGCTGGAAGCTGGCTCTACACGGGAGATTCCCAAAAAAAAAGGCTGGAGAGAGGGGGATGCTCGGGGAGGACCAGGCAGGGAGGCGGCTCAGACAGGGATAAACTTAGCACAGCCCTCGCCAGACTGTCACAGCCTGGGGAACACCGAGGGGCCAAGCACTCTGCATGCCCAGATGCCCAAATTGCTTTTTTTTCGAAGAGCTGGGAGGTGCCAGACTGGGCTGGGTTCAAAAGAAACATGAATTATTCATCGTGGCCCAGCCTGGGGATCCTGGGTGATAAATAATTCTAAGTAGGAGCTTGCTACATGCCTCAGCTGCAGCCTGCCCCATAAAAAGCTGAGTTTTCCTATTTTTTTTTAGGAGTAATATGGATTAGGGAGCTCATTTTGATGGGATAAGTAGCTTTTGCAGTGGTTCTTTAGGCTGGAAGTTGCATCTCGTTTTGCCAGACTGCTGGGAGTGTCATCCTTCAGTCACTGCTGCAAGCTGTGGGTCAAAGCACAGCCCAGAGAATCCAGATTTGTTCAAACAAACGAGTTTGGTGCTATTTTGATGGCAAAAGAGGATTGAGCTTTGCACCCCTTCAGTTCTCTCCATCCTATAACTCCCCTGCGTTCTCCCTCAGCCCCCGCTGTGCAGCCCCAGGTGCTCAGAGATGCCTGCAAAGGGTTAAAAAGCATCATTTTAACTAATCACTCCTAATGACCACTTGCAAATTAAGTGGCCAACCTCTGGCAATACCCCAGGAGCTGTGCAGGAGCCCAGACCCGGCGATTAAAAGTCTGTGCTTAAAAGAAATTCCTGCAGAGCAGCTGTGGAAGTCCAGGCCTTTTCCTGGGTGAGGCTTTGCTGTCCCTGCAGCCCTTTGGCAGGGGGTGACTGACAGTGAGAAATGGGCCCATTTCCCGTGCTCTGCCTGCACCTCTGCCAGGAAAAAAGCCCCAAAGGAGCGAGCAGGGCAGAGCTCAGGGCAGCTGCAATTTCTCTGCCAGGGTTCTCACTCAGAGAAGCCCCAGAGCTCCAGGCACAGGGTCAGAAACTGCTCCTGCCCAGCGATTTCCAAACTAGTGGGGTCTGGCAGGAGCACCTGGAGTAACAAATGGGCTTCTCTTCTCAACCCTTTAAACCTCCTAAACCTTAAACCTTCTAAACCCTAAACCCTTCCAACGGGAAGGGCAATTTCACAGGGGGTGTGGCTGTGCTGGAATTGCACCTCCTGCAATTCTCTCCATCGAGGTTGATGACGGAATTGTCTGCTCCTTGTGGTGGCAATTGGGGACATGAAGGAAGTGCCACTCGCCAGCCTGTTAGACAGGGCCAGCACGGTTATGGGGACATGGCTGTGCCTTCCCTGCACACCTCGCTGGCCCCAAAGTCACCAAATCCCACAAATCCCAAACTCTTGCAGTTTCAGCAAGCCCAGAGGACAGCAAGAGCGGCACACCAGGGCTGTGGACAAGGTTTGGACCTTGGCAATGCCCTGCTGGGGTGAGGGGAGCATCTCTCTCACAGCAGGATGACTCTGAATTGCTGAATTCCCTTTTATTCTCCCACAAATCGGAATAAATCCCTCCCCAGCAGAGCTGTGCACCCAGAAAAATGAAGCAGAGGATGCTTTGCAGGCTGTGTTTTCCAGCTGGTGCTGGAAACCTGTTGTCCTCATTGACGTCAAAGAGAAATTGGAGCCTGCGCCGGCTCTGAGCGTTTAATCAGACTCGACCTCTCTGAAAAAACAGCAAATTAGGGGCAGAGTTAAGAAATGAGCCCAGGAGTGCTGATCACCACCTCCTCCCTTTAATCATCAGGACCAAGTTTTGTCCTGGTGGGAAGCAAACAGAGCAGGGCAGGGACAGCTCTGCCATGAATTGGAAATGTTCTGACTGGAAATGGGAATGTTCTGACTGTTGCTCGGGTTGGAGTTGTTAATCCCAGACTTTCCCTTCCCTCATTCCCACGTCTCAGCCAGCAAAGGGAACACGCAGATGTGGCTCTGCAGGAGTGTTGCAACCCTCAGCAAGGAGGATTGGGGAGCGTTTTGGAAGCCCAGCCTCACTCCACTGACACGTGAGTTTCAGGATGTGCCGCTTGCTGGAATCGGGGGATTTTCATCCCTTCAAATTTTAAAAGCAGCTTAACCTGCTCCTGCCAGAGGTGGGTCCCTTGACCCTGGGATTTCCCTGCACCCCCAAACCAGCTCCATAACCCACAATTAACGTGGGACACCCCACTGTGTCATTCACAGAGAAGCACAAAATACCCTGAGCTGGAAGGGACCCACAAGGATCTTCCAGTCCAGCTTCTGGCCCTGCACAGGACAACCCCAAAAATCACATCCTGCCTTATTTTTAAGAAATCCCCCCCCACAGCCTACGGGTCACCAGTGGTTTTGCTCTGGGATAAATCCCTGCCTGACCCTTTGGGGATGGATCTGTGTCCTGATGTGATAAAACATGAAACATGACACGTTTTTCCTGGAGGAATCTCCACCGTGGGTTAGATCCGAGGTTAAGGAGGCTCAGACTACCTGACACAAGCAAAACCTCCCTTCAGAAGAAGAGGCATCACTGAAGTGGTTTGTCTCGAGTGAGAGGCACTTGGCTTTTTCTGTGCAAAGCAGGGAATTGACTCCGTTTCAGCTGCTTTAATTAAACTGAGTTAAAAATCCATCGGTGCAAAGTTTCCTGCCATGCCCACACAAAATCTGTTCCACGGGAAAAAGCAAAAAAAAATACAATGGCTATTACTTTCTGTCAAGTTCTACAGGATTTTCTTTTTTTAAAGAGAGGCTGAACTGGCTCATCCTGCACCAGTTAAATTCCGGCTGCTGCTCCTGAGCTTTTTATTTCCAACGGATGTATCCTCGTTAAACGAGCCAGGCTGAAATCCTGCCTGCCCCATCCATCCTCTCCAGGAGCTGCAGGGATGGAACTGCACCAGCACAGCCCAGGGAGAGGGGTGGAGGGAGGGAGGAAGCAGGAATCCTGCATGGAATGAGGGATGGAATCCCCACTTTCCCAGCAGAACAAGGGCTCTGTGTGTCCCTGGGCACTTTTGATCCCAAACATCATTTAATGCCTTCTCTGAGGGACCAGGTCCCTCACAAGTGACAGATCCGTGGATGTGGAATGGGAAGCTGCTCTTGCCAAGCTCAAATTAAATTTTTTTTCCCTCTTTTTTCTCTTGTGAAGCTCAAATTATTATTTTTTTTCTCTTTGTTTTCTCCAAGGCAAGGCTAATTTATACACTCCTAGCCATAAACTGAGTGCTGGGATGGGGGAGATGTGGTGGGGGCAGCTGCCCCACTCACCAAGCACGTCCATGCAGGATCTGCACTGCTCTGAATCCCCAGGGAATGCCTGGGCAGGGAAAGCCTCTCCCAGTCTAAGCTGAGGCATTAAGCTCCATTTGCTGCTCTCATTTTGATAGGTGCCATTTCCAGAGGGGGAAAGGGCAGCTCCTTCATGCAAAATGCAGCACGTGGGACTTATAATATGCCAAGCACTGCTGCTGAGCATCTCTTGGTATCATCTTCTACCAGCAACCCCTGATGGGGAGATTTCCAGGAGGATTAAACTGCAAAAAAACCCTTTTCCAGCATCTGCTGCTCGAAGAGAGAGGGTTGCTATGGCAACCACATCTGGCCTATTCACACGAGTTTTATAAGGAGAGAAACAAATAAAAAACAAAGCAAAATAAAAACCAACACAAAGGAGAGGTGACTTTGTCTGCCTCCATCAAAGGGACAATCAGAGTGATGGGGAATAATCCAGCCCAGCTGTTTGTTTGTGTCCCTGTTTGCCACCAGCATTCCTGGGTCCCCTCCAAAGCCAGGGGTTGGGACAGGGGAGGTCAGCAAGGATCATTTGGGGAATTCAGGTGTTTGTGTGTGTGCTGTGGGTGCCCGGGGGTTTCCTGGGGGTTCCCTGATTCCCAGGGCAGGACTGGAGCAGGTCCCAGGTACCCCTGGCCACAGTGGGGTCCCCAAATTCCAGCCATGGTGTTCCCCAGTTCCAGCCATGGGGTCCTTCCATCACCTACACCCCCAAAATATGACCTGTGGTAAGAACCTGTGGCTTCTCTGTAGGGCTGGGGCCACCAGAGCCTGGGGATAGATACAGGATCAAAGTGATTTTTTCCAGGGAAAACAAGTGATATGGACGGGGAAGATGATGCTCCCAGAGCAGTGGGAACTCTGATGTTCCACACATTTCCTGCTCCAGCACAGCCCAACACGAGGCTGGGATATCACTCTTCCCATCCCATCCCAGGAGAAGATGGCCTCAGCAGGAATGTTGTGGGGAAGGATGAGGGATGGCTCCAGGCTGGGTCAGGCACCTGCTGCTCCCCACATTGGGAATGGCCTCACTTTTAACTGGAGGAATTATGCTGCATGGTCTTGGAGCTGATTTTTCCATCAGCTCCATTTGCATTTCGGGGCAGAAGTGCAGATTTTCGTGGTGGTTCCAAGGCAGCACATTTGGAGCAGGGTCTGGAGGAGGTCCATGCTGGAGAGAGGCACGTGTGAACCTCTGGCAGCTGAGCACTTCATCATGGCAAAGCACTGGGGACAGGCAGAGCTGTTCCAGGACACACATGAGGTGCCTGGAGCTCCAGGACTTTCATGCCAGGGACTCACGGAAGCTGAATCCCAAATCCTGCCAGTCCATTACACACTGGACACAGTGGTGGGACACAGAAGGGCAATAATTTACTCAAAGACATAAAATGCAAGTGGATCAGGGGATTTATCTGTACTGGCTGAACAGTTCTGGGGGTCTGCTCCTCCTCCACACCCACAGGATGGTCCAAAGGCTGATCCAGATCCATGAGGAACCAGGGCTTGTTCCCAAGGCCAGGCAGGCAGGGTCATCCCAACGATCCCACACACCACCCCAGCCCCATGGAAACATGGAATATTCCTGTCATTTTCAGGAATACACACACACACAAAATTTACCATCTGGCCTGGAATTCTTTATGCTCTGAGCTGGATGCAAATCAGCCCAGCTCCACTAATTGCTGGGATGTTAATGATGCTCACGCCGAGGCAGGGCTGGCTGAGCAGGGCAGTGCCAGCTCTGCACCACGCTGGCAGCAGGACTGCCCTGCAGCCTGCCAGATGCCACGGCCCCACAGGCCTTGCCAGGCAAGATTCACATGCCTTGGGATGCTCCCAGAGCCTAAAACACAGAGGTGACAACAAAAAGAGCCGGGGAAAGGGAAAAAAAAAGAATGGTGGTGTGAAGCAGGAATGGAGCCCTGCAGATAAGCTGACCTAAAAATGCCTCGGAGTGGAGAGGGGAGTGAGAGACCAGGGCTGGGGGAGTGCTCTGCAGCAGATGGACTGAAATCCTCATCAGCAGGCAGGGAGAATGTGGGAGTCAGTGCAGGGAAAAAGCTGCTGCCTGTGGAGGGAGGCTGCACCATCAGCATCAGGCAGGATGGACCCTGACCCTCCTGCCCAGCACCTGCAGGGCTGCTGCTGCCTCTGATGGTCACAGACAGCATCCCACAGCCCCCAGGACCAGCCACCCTTCCTCCTGCTGCTCCAGGAGTCCCTGGTTTTCCTTCAAGCAGCTCAAAATGTCCCTGTCACTGCAAATCCACAGAGCTGTGGCCAAAGGGAGCCCAGTCTGGGAGCCCAGACCTGCTGGATTGCAGTGGCTGCTGAGCAGGAGGAGCCTCAGAGCAGAGGGAAGAGGCCTCGAGTGCCCACGCTGCCTCAGGGCTGGGGATCCTCCAGGGGTGTCTGTGTGGTTTGGGGCAGCAGGACCATTCCTGGGGCAGGGAATGCCTCGCCAAGCCTTGTGCTGGGGGGGCTGTGCTGGAGCCCCTTTGACCCCCCAGGTCTGCTCCCCAGTGGGTGCTGCTGCAAAAAGGTTTGACTTTCTGCCTCATTCTGATGCCTGAAGTTTTACCTTTCCNCCCTTCCTGTGCTCCTCATCACCCCATTCTTTGTCCAAGCACAGACCCTCTCCAGCTCCGTGGGCTGCTTTTCCTTCCCACACCCCACTCAGCCCTGCAGGGATGATCACAGAACCCTCCAAACCCTCCCACCCAGCCCAGCAGGGACTTGTGAGCCTCAGGAAACTCATCAGGAGCTGCGTGGGGCGGGAGCTGCCTCACTGCTGCCTCAGTGCCCTTGAGCTCCAGGAGCAGGGGACACTTCAGGCAGGGACTGCTGCGGGAATGAGCTCTCCAGAGGGTGCTCCAGAGGCCATTCAGCCTCTCTTTTGTCCCGTTTAGTGCCTATCACCGGCCCTGCTGTGCTGGGAAAAGCAGCCAGAGGTGTAGAGGAGGTGGCTGTGCCCTGCGGGTTGCTCCAGAACATCCCAGGGTGGGAGCAGGAGCGGGGTGCCTCATCCCAAAGGATCTCAAAGGGTGAGCGAATCCCAGAGGATCTTCACCCCCAGAAGTTTTCCCCTCACCCAGGGTCACTCACTGGGGCACTGCCACCATCCTGACCCACCTTCCATCCCCATGGGAGGGGATGTTGCAGCAGATGGGCCTGAGCAGAGAGAAAATTGCTTTTGCTTTACAGCTCAGCCAGCAGCTCTCCATTTCTCTATTTACATCCCACCCCCATCATCTGCAAAGCCATTCCCCTCTGTGGCAGCAGGAAAGTGTCACCAGCTGTCCCCTCAGACAGCTGCCCACCACGGCTGCCACGCCGAGCTCAGGGTTTGGGGTTAATGAAGCTGCATCCCCATCTTCATTTAGGAAAACGAGCTGCCAGGCGTGCCCTGCTCCTCCAGCAGGCTGCCAGGGCTGTGCTGCAGGTTTGATGAGCCCTCCTGGGCAGGGGCACAGATGCTGCAGTTGGCTCTTGGTGCCCCTCCAAGCCGGGTGGGTGTGGAGAGCAAGTCTGGAGCTGTTCAGGGGATTGCGGCTCTTTAACTGCTGGTTTAAGTGAGGGCAGAGCCTCGGGGCCTCCTGGCACAAAGTCTGGGACAAAGGTGTTGGAAAAAGCTCCAAAATCAGCTGGGTTTGCAGCATTTGGAGGCCACCACAGGCCTGTGGAAAACCTGGCAAAAGGCAGCATTGAGGAGAGAAATATTTCATTATCTTCTGCTGGGAGTTGTCTGGTCCAACATCTCATGAAATAAACACTTCAGTAGTGCCCGGGTGGGGCAACACCTTCCCCCTGAAGCTGCTGCTTCCACCAGGGTCCATCAGCTCATCTGGATACATCAGCCCACAGCTGGAAAACACCAGTTTGGCTTCTAGGTTTGTAAATTCCCAGTCTGGCTTCTAGGTTTGTAAATTCCCAGTTTGGCTTCTAGGTTTGTAAATTCCCAGTCTGGCTTCTAGGTTTGTAAATTCCCAGTTTGGCTTCTAGGTTTGTAAACTCCAAGTTTGGCTTCTAGGTTTGTAAATTCCCAGTTTGGCTTCTAGGTTTGTAAATTCCCAGTTTGGCTTCTAGGTTTGTAAATTCTCAGTCTGGCTTCAAGGTTTGTGAACTCCCAGTCTGATTTCTTCCACAGTCCTGCAGGTCAGAATTAACTCCCAGTCCCCCTCTGCATGGAACAGCTGAGCTGTCTTTTACCAGCAGGGAAACTGAGGCACAGGCTGGGCCTTCCCCTCGTGTGAATGGCAGCACAGAGCAGCCCCTTCCCATCTGTTCCCCGTCCTGTGGAAAGCAGAGGCTCCAGCCCAGCCCATCCTGCCCCAGCAGCCACCACACCTCCCTGGGGATTTGCTTAATGAAGATGAAAGGAGCGCTGCTGCGAACGTGTCAGTCACAAAATCCCCGAAAATCACACAAGGAACAAAGCACCGTGGCCATCAGCCCGGGTGCGAGCCTCAATTAGCAAATGTATCAATCACTGATGACAGCTTCAGCAGCGTTTGCAGGGAGAGCATCACAGCAATGATCTGCAATTATAAATGCTCTGCTGCTGGGGGCAGAACTTCCCGGGAAGTGGGGCTGGATTCTGGGAAGCAGCATCCGGGCTCCCAGGGTGGGGTGTTGACACCACAATGACACAGGCTCCAAACTTCAGAAGGCTGAAAATGACTCCTCTATTTTTGGGATGTGTCTCCCTTTTATACTATTCTACACAGACCAATTGGATTGGTGACACAAAGACAAACCTCTTCACTCACATCGGTCAGAGCAGAGGGACAGCAAGAAGAAAGTCCACAGAATCACAGAATTTCTAGGTTGGAAGAGACCTTCAAGACCATCGAGTCCAACCCAGCTCCAACACCTCAACTAGATTACGGCACCAAGTGCCACATCCAGTCTTT
>VXBB01024720.1:27788-49097 GCA_013399915.1 Illadopsis cleaveri
TGTTTGTTTTTTGTTTTTTTCTCCTGGAACTTTTGGAAGAGCAAGATAAAATTCATCTGTCCCTTTTCTCGCATGGCATTTGAGCAAAGCTTCAAGTTTCCTGCTGGTGATTGTCCCTCCTCTAGAAGCCCAGCTGGCATCCCTTCACTGTTCAGAAATAGATCAAAAGATGTTATTCAGAGGTTCCTTGGCCACTTGTCCTTTGGACCTGGGGTGCTTTATCCCCTCTCATCTCATTCACCAAGCAGTGCCCTCCTCAACCCCATCCCTTTCCACACCTTCCAGTGATGATGGGCCCCTTTCAGCAGCAGAGGAGGAGAGTGGAATCAGTGCCTTTGCTGCCAGCCAAGGACCTCCACAGCCCCATTTCCACAGAGGAGAATCCTTTTAATGAGGATTGATTCCTTCTGTTCTTGCTGTTGTGTGCAGTCACTCCCTCCCTGCAAAGATAAGCCAGCAGATTTTGGTTTGGAGATGAAGGCTTGGATTGAATTTGCAGCTCACATGCTCCCATGGTAGTATCATTGCTTAGCTGTAGTTATGATTTCAATATGAATTGGCAGCAGCTTTTACAGACAGGCTGAATTTCAGAGAAACCTAACTTAAAATGCACAGAATGAGAAAAATTCCTCTCTGGAAAGGCTCCTGCTGAGCTGATAGCAGTCTACAGGAAGACATCTATTTAAACAGAAATAAAGAAATACCAGAAACAGCCTTAGGTTGTTGAGATCTTATTTTCAGCTTTATTAAGCTATTTTCAGCTTTATTAATGCTGTGCTTAATTTTTCCAGCATTTCCAACCCCCTTAATTTAGTTTGCACTGCATTTGGATCAATTAGTACACTTGATGATACACTATTTGCCTCTGCCTATTTAAAACAAGTGAAACAACAGGGTGGGTTTTCAGTGTATTAAAGAAACTGGAGTTCCTCCAAAGACTCTGATTATTCCAAATGGCAAACCTCAGAGGCTGGCCAAGTGGAAACAACAATTCTGTGTTGGGTAGCTGTCCTGGGGACTTATTTTCTCACCCTGGAGACTTCTCAGAACCGATTCTGCTACTGACATCTTGACTTCAGGATTTCTTGATATTCTCATCAAGTTTGTTACCCACAAGTTAATAGTAATAGAGATGGAGCCTGTGTTGAGCAAAACAAACAAACAAACCAAAAAAAACCACCAGAAAACACCCTCCTCCATATTGCANGGAGGTGGAGCCTCTATTGAGCAAAACAAACAAACAAACCAAAAAAAAAAACCCACCAGAAAACACCCTCCTCAATATTGTAAGGACCTAGAGAGGTTTCCTGATGTGATGGCAATGCTGTCAGAAAGCAGCTGAGATCACATTCAGCTTTCCTTACATCACTAAACATCTTTACATTTTTTTCTTGGAGACTGAAACACCCAGGGGTTGGGACAGTAGAGAAGGCACCCTCTCTGAACCTGAGCTGCATGATCTTTTATTCAGCACATAATCAAGGTGCTCCTGTGTCAGATTTATGCTTCATTGGGTCTCTGTGCCCTGGTGTGTGGCGTGGTTTTTTGTTGTTATTGTGGTGGGGGGTTGGGTTGTTGTGTTTTTGGGGGTTTTTTTAGGGAAGTATTTGCTACAATAAGCAAATGTAAAACATGAACTTTATTGCAACACTCTTCTAATATAACTGGATGTATTTAATATTGGTTTAGGTCACACTATCAACTGTTGCTGCCCTCTGCTCAAAAGTATTGGCAGCACCAAAGTGTAGTTGTTAATGTAATTATTAATGTAAAGCAATGCTTGCTACAGGCTGATTTGGCACGTACGTGTCACTGAAGCACCAAGGCTCAATATAGAAATTTTATGTGCTGGAGAATAGATCAAGTTGTTTCCGATTGGAGAAACTGCCTCTATTTATCTTTGTGTTAAAAGTGTTTGGGGGGCTGTTACATTTTGTTATTTCTCTTTGAGGTTTTGCTCTTTCATGAGTGAACAGTATCATTTTCCCTCAATGTTTGGACTGTTTCCTGTTCCCAGGGGACACCTTGTTTATTTGTCTTGCTCTGGTCTGTCACAACCTTTTTAGTTTGACTCGGGTTTCTTACAGGTTTGCACATGGCAAATCTTGTAATCTCATTTGGTTCACAGAACTTCCTCCACAGCTCTGAGAAACATTCCCATTTCACTGAGGTGCCTCCTCAGTGGCACAACAGAGGTGGATCTAAGTCACTGCACTGTGGTGCTGGATTTGTTGATTTATTCAATAATAACAAAGTACAATAGGTGAATGACCTAGGCTGAAATCCCTTGAGTGTCTAACCAATACAGAAGTATCTTATTCCTTCACATGTCTCTTGGAAACAACAAAAATCAATTCCTCCTTAAGAATCTTCAGTCAGCCTCTTAATGTCTTAAATGTGTATTTAAATACCCTGAGACTGGTCGATTGAGTAAATGGGGTTGTGGACCCTGAAAAAGCAGAGCTTTTCCATGGAAATAGCAAAATCCCAGTGTTATTGTGTCTGATCCTCCACTGTAAGAAATGCCCTGTGTTTATCTTGCCCTGTGGGTTTTGGTGTTGTGCCAACCCCCTGGAGCCTGAGCATGGCTGTGCTGGCTGCTGTGCCATACAGAGCACAGTTTTAAAGGTTTATTTTGGGGGGATGGAACAGTCTGTGGCAGCACACTGCAGGCAGGGCAGACTGAGGAGTCTTGCCCTGTTGCTGACACTGACTGTTTTGTGGTTAAACAGATGACTTCAGGCTCTGGATGACTTTTCAGAAGTACAGGGCTGTCCCTTGTGCCCTGCTGTGCCCTCCTGTGCAGCAGATTTCACTCTGGGCAGGTTTGGTGTTGCTGCCCATCACCCAGCCCATGTGGTGGCTGTGCAGTTATCACTTTTCTGGTCTGATAATGAAATGTCAGCTCCTGCAATGTTGACATGTCCTCTGCAGTGCACAGGAGTGATGGTAATTTTAACTAGAAGCTTGCTTTCTGCCCAGTATGTGTTTTTATTTCAAGTTTTCTGTTTGTACAGTAACGGGACATCATTATTCTGGTGCTATCCAGCAGCAGCAGTAGTTTTGTTTGCTATTAATGACACACTGTGTACACTGTAAGAGATTTATTTTCTTTTTGCTGTGCTCTATTATTCATAGTGTAGAACATGCCTGGTAATTTTACTGGGAGATTTTTGGGGGGAAAAAAAAAAAAAAAAGAGAGAGCAGCAATAACATAACAACAGTGTGCATGAAGTTTCACAGAGCTGTTCAGGGGGCATCTTTCCCCCACAGTTTGACTTGTTTTGTCAGTGTACATTGGAAATGAGCACTTGAGTGCTGCCCAGTGAAACCACTGGCTCCTGGGCAGTTTATTGTCCATTGGAGTGCTCAGGTTCCTCTCCACAGAGCTGCTTTCCACCGGGTCCCATGAATGTTTTTGAAATGAACACTGATGTTTTCAAAATAAGCAAAATCGTTGTATCTGATGTCAGTATCTCCACACTGTACATATATATGGATATATGTATCTCTCATTATTGGTTTGAGCAGTGTGCTTTGGTGTTAAACAAACTGTCATGTAGAATTACGCTGAGCATACACTGATTTCCAGTGTTTTATTATTTCTGATTATTTTATTCTAGTTATTTCTGATTATTTTATTGACTCATGACATGGTGTTGCTTTATTTCTGATGAGTTACATTTTCATGTGAACAAGAGTATCAAAACAATGTGCCATTGCATTGCAAATACATTCTAATTTACCATAGTTTGTACTTGATAGATAAAATAAACAGGGCCTGAATCAGTTTTCCTTTCTAGTCCAGATCCTGGTTGCTCATGGTGCTGAAATATTTGAGATGCCTTTGCAACAACACTTCAATCTAATAATTTTAATTTTGTCTTCGGGTGTTTCCCCCGTAGCTGTCTGTTTATGCTTGAACCCGAGCATTTCAGTAAAGTTAATTCTCACAGAAGTCACTCCTGTGGCTTGTGACTCGTTTCAAAGAACAGGCACTTCATGGAGCTCATCTGCTTGTTCTTTTAATGGGGGGTACTTGCAGGTCCAAGTAATATGTTTTTGGAAACTGTTTTTAGAAGATTTAGTAAAAGCAGTCACAGATCCAGTGAGTAATTGGAGGGCAGTACTGGGGGGTCTAAAATCGTTTGTGTTTTATAAAGTCAGGTGCTCATCATCTGCTAGAGCTGCTGAGGGTGTTTTGCACCACACTGCAGACGAGCTCAGCAGGAGGATATTGGGAACAGGAACATCCACGTGCAGATATCCAGGAATACCCCACTCTCCTTTGCCAAAGCCACTCACAGCAGGCAGCTGGAAAAAGCTAAAAACCAAACAAATCTCACCTTATTTCATATCACAGCTTATAGGGGGAAGAATTTCCTCAAATCAGGTCATGTAAGTGTCCCTTTGTCCTCTTCCAGATCCCTTCCTGGGCCTTATTGTTTGTAGGATCTCTGCAGGATCTGGGCAGTGGTACTGCTGCTCTGTGGCTCTGGTGGGTCCTCACAGTCATTTTTCTCACCCATGAAACATATTCAGGTTTTTCCTGAATTAATGATGTTAATTATTGCAATTACGTTTTTCCATACTAAAATTTTTCAACGCAGAGCAAAATCTAATTTATTTTTTTTTGACAGGACACAATTAAATGGCAGATTTAACCTTTTTTTTGGGAAGGGGGCTCACCTCGGCCAAGCTAAAGGATGAATTTCATTTTGTGGAAAATTCATTGATACTGCACTTTTGAAAAAAAAATATTTATTTTTTTTAGTGATTTCTTATCTATAAACAGTCTTGTAATGCACTTGTTATGCAAACAGTCTTCTTCTGCACTTTGGAATGCATAGCTGGGACACTTTGTGTGCATAATCCCAAGATGTGTGTAAGAATATATACAGCATCCATGTGATCAGATCTCTTAAGAGCAGCCCAGGCTGTGTTTGTTGCTACTCAGGGAAGCAGGATGTTGGGAGTGTGTGCCACAACAACAAAGATAAATGCCAGAGCTTTGCTAGTTCCCCACACAGCATTTATGGATATGAAGCAGTTTAGCCATGATATCAGGGAACCGATACATCTGTTAAGAGAAATGCATTTTATGCACCATAAAATTAAATGTTGTGCTGCCAAGAAATACAGGAAGTGCTCCTACAGCCTGTTTGTGCAAACTAGATATTGTAATGAGGTGCCCTGAGAAGGTGGAGCTGGGAATCTGTTTTGAAATCATACTCCATTAGGAAGGCACGCTGTACTTTATGGAAGGATTACATCTGTCTTTTATGGTGCTTTATTTTCCCCACACTAAACTCTGTACCGTTAGCAGGCTGATGCAGAAGAAAGGTATTTCAAATTTATGTTGAACTATATCATCCTAAATGAATCCAAAGTGCTAAAAAAAAATGCAGGCAGCATCTGTCCCCTGGTACTCCTGAAGCTCTGTTATCAGTTTGGGAGGCAGACAAACACTGTCTGGAGTGTTCTGCATGTGCTGGGAAAGAAAATTTTGGCCAGACACTCCAAGCTTTGAGTGCTGTGCTTCTGGAAAGTTCCAGCACCTCTGACGGAATCGTAAAATTGTTAAAGTTGGAAAAGACTTGCAAGGTCCAACTGTTAACCCAGCCCTGGCCATGCCATCACTGAGCCATGTCCCCAAGTGCCACATCCACATGTCCCTTAAATACCTGCAGGGATGGGGGCTGCACCCCTGCCCTGGGCAGCCTGTTGCAATGCCTGACAACCCTTTTTGGGAAGAAATTTTTCGCAGTGTATCCAAGCTAAAGGCACACTGGAGCTGGTTGTGGGGGTTTCTCATCATTCCAGTTTTTCTGAAGTACAGGACATTGTGCTGGAGCCTGTACAGCAGAACAGAGGGTGCACTGATGCAGAATAATTGAAGTCAGATTGGTGACCAAGGTGTCACTGCTCTGCAGAAAGCACCCAAGGGTCTGTACATCATTTTCCTTTTGGTTTGCCATTCCCCAACATGTTACTACCCAGCTCTCTACAGAAAATACAGAGACAGGGAATAGGTGGCAAGATCAGGTCAACCTTGAGCACGTTTTCTGGAGATCAGCTGAACTATTTGCATGATGACATGCAAACACACAAGGCAGCAGTGCAGTCTGACACGGAGTGACAGTGATGTGCCCCCTGGAGTCTTGCAGCTCCAGCAGTTTGGAGGGTAAATTCTTAGGCACTGTGTAAATTGGTATAGATTACTAATTGACACTAGCAGAGAGGGTGGCCCCTTGGGTTTCTGAAATGCTCTTGGCTCATTCAAAGATTATGCACACAAAGATTATATTTGCTTTTCTGCTCTTGTTAAATGCCTTCTTTATTAAATTATATTTCTGTAGTTAACTCTGCTCTGTAGAAGTGCCTGGCAAGTTCAGGCTCTTAATGCATCTTCCTCACTGGGGGGTTGTAAGGCTTAATTGTTCATAATGTATAAAAGCTTGAGATGAAAGGATTTATTTAAAAGCAACATATTATGATGATTATAAAGCTGAGGGTGATGTGTATAACACCTGCTGTCACACCAGCTTGAGCAAAAGCAATCTCTGCTTTTAGATGGAAATTTCTCTGGAAAGGTGAGAACAATATCACTTTTTTCCCCATTGAAAAATCTGGTGTCTCTTTGAGAAGGCAAAACATTGAAGTTGAGTCTCTTTTCTAATGGATAAAACTAATTTGGTAAGATTATCTCAGGTAAATCCTGGTATTGAGATGAACATCTTTTGCCACTGGGAAAATTAAAACAATTGCTAAAAAGATACTTTTTTTTATTTTATGAGAAGAGTCTGCTATTGTGGTAATATTTTAGCTACAGAAGAGGTTTATCATACAAAGTGCAGGTAAGAACTGAGATTGTCTCCAGTTAATAGTTGTTTGCATTCTCTTTTTGATCCATCGACTGCAAAAGTCAGAAGAGGTGTAGGAGTGTAAAAGTCACCCAGATGTACTTGACAGAATTCTTTATTTAGTGTGGTATGTTTTAGCCCTGGGTTCGAATCTCTCTTCCTCCACCTCTCCAACCCCTCCTTACTGTTTTCTTTGTTATTATTTCTTTCCCTTACATAAACTTGATCTGAACTGAGATGGGATGCCCCGGGGCACTGCTGATGGGATCCAGGGCTTTTCATCTCCTGATTGCCTTCCTGGCAGCATCTTTAGTGAATCCAGACCTCTATCTGTTAGAGACTGCAGGGTAAGGCAGGTGCTGTGAATTGAGATTAACTGGTAATTCTGTCCCTTAATGGGGAAACGTCTGTATCTAGCAGGGCATCTCTCCTGAGGAGGAGTGAGGGCTGGAGGGGATTTGTGGGGGAGCTCTGAGGGTTTCACCTATTCGAGTCCTTCCTGTTGTGTGAGCAGAAATCTCTGATCTCTGGAACTGACAATTCCTCTCCTTCTGGTCTAGGTCAATAGAATGTGAGCCAGTTTTGAAAAAGGAAAAAAGGAAGTTGTTTTTGCTTTTTGTTTTTGAGTGGAGTGTCTTGGCAGAAGGGGCGAGATTTGAAAGGTGATGAAGAAGCCCATTAGAAAATGTTTTCAGAGACATTCAGAACACTGTAGCTGTTACTTGCAGCATAATAATAAGACATTGAGGGAGAGCACCTGAATTTTAGTGTGCTTTGTTTAAAAAGAAACAGCTCAGGCTCTCATAATGTCTTTGTAAATTATTTGTAAATTACTTGTCTTTACACGTGCCTGATCCAGACCTGAAAGTCCCATTGACCTTTTATTTCCCATTTTCATCTAATTCCTCCCAGTAATGTCACCTTCAGGTAGTTAAATGCTGTCGATAATGCCTTGGTTTGCTATTGCACATTTTGTGCAGCTATCAAAACAAGGTTTGGGTTTTTTTGTTTTTTTTTCAGATTCAGTTATGTTCACCATAAGGTATGAGCAACCTTAAAAAAAACATTGCTGAATTTGAAACTTCAGAGAGGGTATGATTGCACACAGTTAACATCCTCACTTCCAGCCGTGACTGAAAATGCTTTCTTAAAGTTTCCCCACAATTTCCAAAGATAGTGTTTCTCATCTAGAGAATTACCTCGATTCAATGTTTCATTAACATTGTAGGCACTTTTGTTACAGCTTATTGAGCATTCCGGTGTTTTTCATAACACACAGTTATTTGAGGGTGCTTGGGTAGATTTTTATTTAGCAATATACAGTAAATCTCCCACACTGAGACAGAACGTTTCTCCTTGGTAACCAGGCTTGTGTTTTATTGGTGAGGATGCCTGTCAGTGCCAGGGGGCAAGGCCAGAAAAGTGAATTAAAAGTGTGTAACTGTTACATTAGGGGTAATGTGTCGACAGGGTGTGCTTGTTTGGGTTGGAACACTGTGATAAGAGAGCTGCAATACGTATGTTGCTGGAAAATTATTTTTATATTCCATATATATGAACATATGAATATTCCATATATCCTCCTGTGGCCAAGCAGACCTCGGATTGCATGTGCTGTTACTGAATTTGGGTTTTTTTCAGTGAGATTTGAAGTTAGGTCTTTACAAAGTTGTGGTGATGGATCAGGCAAGAGAAAAAGCACCTGTTGTGCTCCTGGAACATGCTGCTTTATCCTGAACTTAGGATTGATTAAGCTTTACTGATTTCTAAAGGAACTGTTACATTTGTAAATATAAATGATATGTTTATATTTATATGCCATACCCATTTGTTAAAACAAACAGGGAGTATAATAAGCACATTCATGTGATGCAAAGAGAAACTGCAGTGGTACCACGTGTCACGTCATCTCTCAAAGTAAATTTCAGTTTGGTTTTGCAGTTTAAACCGTTGGCTTGAATTTTGAAGGATGATTTTGGGTTGGTTTGTGGCAGAAGCATCCTGCCCTATTTTGTCATGCCTATTATTAGGTTACTGGAGAGACAGCTGCAGTTGGCTTAAAATGGTGCACTAAAAATATTGAAGAGTCTAGCCTTGAGGAAGCAGAGCAGTAAAATGGCAAGAGGAATATTCATTTAGCACAGAGTTATCTGGGGATGTGAGAGATGCTTTCAAAACATAATATATCACAGGACGATTTTTATTATATTGCCTTTGTCCCTTACTGCTTCTATTGATCTCTTTCAAACATATTTTCAAAATTGTCACGTATCTGTCTGCAGAGCCATAAAATAAGGTTGACATCAATAAGGGTTTTGTGTATGTCACTTTACCAAGAGAGCAGGAGGGACAGATTCTATCTATTGAAAATGCTTTCTGAATTAATTTAATTAAATGCAGCTTGTTTCTTCATTAGAGAAGATTTTAGGTGAAACCGTATTAATCAGGGTGGGTAGCTTACACATTCAAAAGTAAGCTCCATTAATGGGGTAGCACAAAGGAAATTATTAGTGTTTATCACTGTGATTCATTGTACTCATTTTCAGGAGTTTAGGTTCCATTTCTCAAAATAATTCAGCATTTCCAGCCCAAGAGCACTTGAGCCCCCAGTGAAAGCAGCCAGATGAATGGCCTGCTGCTTGCCCACAAATGGCCACAGCTTGATTACATGTCAGTCAAGCAAAACACCCAGCAACAAGAGAATTTAGCATCATACAACAGCAACCACAGGGCTCAGAGTTCAGAGATATGCTCAGCCTTCCAAATTCACCTAAATCTTAATTTTGCAAGTGTTGTGTGGCAGAGCGCTGGGAGCTTGGAAAGATTCACTGCTACATCAGCTGAAACAGCCTGCTGACAAACTCTAAAATAATTATTAGAGTTTCTGGTATTTTCAGTGGGTTTTATTTTATTTCAGTAAGAGTTTCTAATTTATTTCAGTGGCTGTGCCACTTTGATAAACATGATGTAGCATGTAAATGTATACATACACAGACACACAGACTAACACACAGTATGTGTGTATGCCTGTTATATTTGACATAATTTCTTCCTGATGTATTTGTTATTCTTCATCATCCTGCTAGGGACTTTGCTATTTTGCCCTTTTTTCTGCCTTTCACTCTGTGTTGCTGCCAAATTTGAAGGAATTTCCTTCATGGTGTTCTGAGTACTTTGAAAAACTCTCATCTCCTAACTTAAATTCTGGGTGCTTTGATCTTTATTCCAAATCAGCTCTCGTACACTTACATATTTTGCACTGCCAGGATTTGGAATTTTGGCTACACTAGGCAGCAGTTATGCTAATTACGTTTGCAAAGTATCTTCTGTGTGTGAAATTTCTAGAAAAATAATTCAGGAATAATAGCTTTACAATCAGCTGCTAGAAAACCTGGAATTTATAGGCTCTTCCCAAACTGAATAACCCTCCCACATACCACACATAAAATCCACAAAGCATAAATTGGGTTGCAAGCCTCTCCCAAAAGTGAAGCTGCCCAGCAGAGGGTTTGTCTTCCACTCTCAGATGTGTTTGCATCCTGGCTGCCACCCTGACCCTCACTCCCCTGTGGGGTTTTCATCTTCTTTTCTTCTGTTAGAGTCAGGATTAAATGCTCGTGAGACATGGTTCGTGTTCAGACTCAGATGTTTATTAATTCTTATCTACATTACAGTCTCACAAACTGTGANCCTTCTTGCTTCAGCATGCTGGAAGAAAATTTTCCAGGGCTGTTCTTTTGCCCGAAGTTCATTCCTGCCAGATTTGTCCTTCTCTGACTTCAGCCAGCTGTGAAAGGGCTGCAGTGGCATTTGGCAGACTGTGTGTGAAATGAGTCCCACCCTGTGTCCAATGGATGTAGTTCACTGGACCAAAAAGAGTTTTGTGCTTTTATAGATGATAGTGTCACACTGGAGCACAGAGAAGAGGAGCAGAGCCTCTGCTGCTCCCTTGTTTCAGTTTTGCTCTTTCTCTTCACGTTCTCCTTCAAACCCACCTGAGCACCTGGTGTCATCTGATCATTCTGAAATTTGGCTTGCACAGTTGGGCTGTTACCAACTGCACCCCTGTGTGTGCTTGTCTGAGTGAGTCCAATCAGCTAATGAGATTGTAGTCCTTCCATCAGCTGATTGTCAAATTCTTTGTATAATTACACCAGCCCATCTCTCTTCCAGCGCTGTGTATTTTTGTTTGCTCAGGCACTCTGTGCCTGACCCCTCCCTGAATGTCCATTTTTTTACTTCACGGGCATTTAGCATATCAAAAAATAATGTATATGATTTATTTGGGAGAGTGACCTTTGTATCTCTTCAGAGTCAGGTAACATGCCTTTAAATTTGTAGGGTAATTATTTGGTTTTATTTATTTTCTTTTGCTAAAACAATTTTATATATTCAAGTATAAATGGTTAGTCATATTTACTGGATTACACTAAAAATTGAGAGGTATTTGCTGGACTTGAGGGTTCCATGCACCAGTATCTGTTTTCCTGTGGTAGCCCAGTGAGCAGTGCTGCCACACAAAAACCAGAATAATGCAGCTTTGTGCACGTCCAGGAGCTTTCCTGGTGCTTTCATGCTGCTCTTTGTGGAGCTCTGCAGTGAGACTCACCCACCCCTCCAACATCATCACAGAAATGACCTATCAGCAGACCTTTATTTTTGGCTGTTTCTGTTCTCTGCAGATGCATCATCAAAGAGGATGTACATCTGAAATAAAATTCCTCCTCTGCAGAGAAATTATGTCTATTTAGGAAAGGTCTTTATGTAATAAAGGCTTTTATTTTGGAGGAAGGAATCTGTTGGCATTGGAGGGATCTGTTGACTTTGGCAGGAGCATCCTCAAATCAATAGATTGTTTCTTTGACATGCAGAATACTGAATAAGCCTCTAAACAATACAAGTTTTACTTGTGTAGACTTTACCCCAGTGGCATCTTCACTTAATTTTCCTGATGAAACCTCTATGGTAAATTCAGTAACCCCTCTCCTTTTTAGCAAGGTTGCCAGCCTGCAAATCATTTCAGAGACAGGATCTATGGGCATAAATCAGCATGATTTGTCTTCCTTGTGTTGACTTTGAGTGGGAGGGAGTCTGTAATCAACATTTATAACTGCTGGTTCCGTGGTATTGGTAATTCCATCACCCCCAAATCTACTCCTGAGTCTGAGGGGTCCAAACCACAGTGGAGATCTCTGTCCCAGAGCCCGTATGACATGTCACAAAGCCCCAAAACAAGCAGCTTCAGGAGGCCATGGGCACTCCAGCTGGTTTCCTGCTCAGTTGCTGAGCTGCTCCCTGTTGGGTCCTTTCATCCATGAGGCAGAAGGGATGTAAGGATTTTGTTTAATTTCTTCTGCTAATGCTGTAAAGGAAAAAAAACCCCCTCATTATTGGAAATGAATTAATTTTGAGGAAATGTGTTAAAAGGCTGCAGCCAGAGGCAGGAATTTTAGAGAAAGGAGTTCAAGTAAATGAAGTTTGGTAAAATTGCTAGCAACTGAAACTGTATATTGAAATGTATTGAAACCTGTTATTAGAGATATTGAGCATTTTTGTTATTCAGAGTGCTGCCATCAGTACTGCACAGAGTACTGTGAGCTCTTTTTTTAGCAGTTAAGGACAGCAGCCTGTAGTCTGATTTTGTAACTGTGTTCTGAGATCCGTGGGCTTGATGTTCCATTCCCTGCAAGCCTCAGAAATGCAGGAACGAGATGGTTGGTACAAGAACCATCTGGGAAACAGCAGGATGATGCTGGCACCCTTCCTTGGGGTTTTCTCCTCTTGCATGAGAATGTAAGAATGAACCACATCCCATAAATCCACCAAAGCCTGGGTGACAGAGACAAGCACAGTTAGTCTGTGTGGCAGAGGATCTTCCAGCATCTACAAAAATTGAAGAGCAGAGTTGTGTTCTTTCCTCCTGCAGCCACTGCTCAGCTTCTTCCTCAGCTTCATCCTCCAACATCTGAGCAACAAGCTGGTGCCTGGGTAACTCCAGGGCAGCACAAAGTCCTTTTTTCGGTTTTGTTTGGTTTTTTCCCTGTAAGTTGCTGAGATGGGAGATAGAAAGGATAGTAAACATTTTGAATTACTTGGCAAGTAAGTGCTAGCACATTTGAATATAGGAGGTGTAGTTGCAGGAAGGAATAGAAAGGTGGAGTTTTGGCCCATGACAGGCATCCCAGCCTTAGCCCCAGATGTGTGGCACATCTGGCTGTGCCTGTCAGTGTGGCTGCTGCACTGATGTAACACATCAGTTCTGAGGGGAGCCTCTTTTATGTAAGAACAGGGTAAAAGTGAGTTCCCATGTGTAGCTGTTTTGAGGATGAGAAGTTCCTTTAACACAACAATCTATTCTGAGGGTGAAAAATAAGTGCAGCTGTAATAACAAGGGGTTTGCCCCATGAGAATCAGTAAAGAAAATATGTGAAAAATCTGAGAGTAGAGAGATTTGATAGACAAGTAACATGTCTTTTACTAACCAACAGAATAATTAACAAGAAAGCTATTAACCAATTAAAAGCTACCCTCAATGTTTGTAAACACTGTGTAAAAGACAGCATGTGGCCATAATGAAGAGAAACCTTCTGAACTTTTATGGTGTCACTCTTCGTGTTGTGACCATCCCAACAACCCTTTCACATCCCCAGCCCTGTCCCATCATCTTTCCCTGCTAGAAATCTCTTTAAGAGCACAGAAGAGAACTCTCCCTCACTCTCCTGACCCCCTAACAGGATTTATTGTGATATTTCACAGTACTTTCAGTGATATTTCAGCAGCTATTTCAGTATCCATTCTGGTGGCAAAGAATGTGCAGGAGAGCTCTGACTGGAGCCTTGTCACCTCCCTGTCCCTATCAGCACTAATGACCTTACAGACAATAAACATCATCTTTTCTTCCCCTTCATGAATTCTTTCAAGAGCCTCATGTGGTTCTTTCCCAGGTTAATATGGGATATGTCAAGGATGAACTATTCACAGCTTTTGCCAGTTTGGTTTTTTTTTTTTTCCTTTATATCTGCTCTGCCACAAATTCTGCTTCTTTTGATGTCATGCAGAGCTGTATTACTACTTCACAAAAGTCTCTGTTTACTCACGATTTCAAGCCAGAAAACATGTAGATGTAGGGTTTAACTTGCACCTTCTCTGAGAATGCTGAGACTAGAGGTGAGTAAACATTCTTTGCTGAGCTCTGGAAGGAATTTTTTGAGTCTCATCGTGGGTTTTGTATATTTTGAGTTATATTTCTTACTAACACTTTCAGCTTTCTGCACAGTTATACTTTTTTACAAATATTTATATGTAAAAAAGACCCCCAAAACTACTCTTAAACCATATTTCTCTTCTTCTCATTCAGCAGTTGGCTGGTTTCAAAGTAGATCTATTTTAGAGGATTCCCATACGGAGTGCGTGCATCGATGGGGAGGAAGTGTGACTGTGCTGTCTCCACACCACTGCCTGGCTCCAGGGGCAAGGATAATTATAATATTCTGCTGTGGTCTTGTCTAAAACACTTTAGCACTCTTCTCCTCCATAAAACAGTTTGGCATGCTATGAATTATATATTTACAGTGAGGCAGACGTGTCTGTCAGTTCAGTCACGAGATACAAGGATGTGCTTTTTTGCCTCTAAGTGGTTAACAATTGCAAGAGCTTCTTTTTAATGCCTAATACTCTATTCACTTTCTTTTTTTCTTTTTAGTGTGCTGGAAAATAAATCTTAAACATTTCTTCTGTTATCTAGCACTTGAAGCCTTTTTCATAGCATTCGTAGCATCTCTGCCAACACTCCATCTGTGATTTTAGCTTGCAGGAAACACTTTGCAAATCTGTTATTAGCTTAGATGCAGAGAGCTGCTGTTTAAATATTAATTGTAACTTCTCTCATAAGTGCAGTGAAACCCACTCAGTCACTTATGAAGTTCAGTAAATGTGGAGGGGAGGGAGTGTGGCAGGGGTAGGGCCTGCTCTGAGCTCTGCAAGGGTCCTGCTCAGGTTATCAGAGTAGAGAAGTGTCCTGATGCTCCCCTCTCCCTCTCCCCTCCATAAACAAAAAGAAATAAAACAGAGTAACTTTAAACAGTGAGCAGATTCCCTGCACACTCTGTGGGCTTTGTGCCAATCTGGCTGTGAGTGAGGGCAGCATCATGCAGTGCTCACAGGAAAAGATGAGATCCCTCAGCTGTTTGAAATCCTGTTTGGGCACGTCCACTTCTGAGGTACTGCAGTATTGCTGTCAAAAATCACATCTCAGTGGAGGCATTTATAGTTTCAGTCATGATCCTCACCTTCTTTAATTTTTTAATTCCACAAAACATACTTCACCCTTTACAGTAAAACTTTAAAAAGCAAAATATTGTGTGTTTGCAGATATTCCAGTGAAGTATTTGCTAGAGGTGAGAAACACAGTCTTTAACACTCTCCAGCCTGCCTGTTTGCTGTGGATCAGCAGAGCATCAGAATTGTCACATGCACATTCAGTAGAATGGAAAGATGATCAGCCCCATTAAAACCATATGATGTATTTTCTCCCCTTCTTCCAGATGGTTACTAATCTTTTATGGGTGAGCTGGTTTGCCTACGGTGTAATCTGAGATTTTTTTTCCCTCCTGTCATTTTAGTGAGTTACTTCTGTTTGTGTTTGCAGGTGGACTGAATTTTAATGTGCTAAATTCTGTTTGTTGCTTAGAATTTAGATGTTCTTCTTATTATCCTACAAATACAGATTTCAAAAAATTAAGTATGACCCACATATTCCTTTTATCTTGCAGCATTCTGTGAAGAAGGGTGCAGATATGGTGGAACTTGTGTGGCTCCCAACAAATGTCTCTGCCCTTCTGGATTCACTGGAAGTCATTGTGAGAAAGGTAAAGCTTTACTGAGAAACACCTCCTTTGGTCATGAGACGTGGAAGAAATAATTCCTTTCCATTCTTTCATTCTGCTTGATGTTTTCTTTCCAGTGAAGATGTGACTGTTCCATTTCTGCCTTTTCTGCACTGAAACAGTTTGTCTTGTCTGAAACTTTCCAGGCTGAATTTTGTCAGGGATGTATCTGCTTTTGCTTCCAGCATGCACTTCTGGTTAATTAGAAGGGACATCAAATGAAAAACATTTGCTCCACCAGTTTCCTGTGGTGCAAGCTCAAGGTTTCCTTCTGCTTTTACTAAATTTGTTGTGCAAATTAGACCAGAATTCACATGATTGCTTTTCACTTCAAGTTATTGAATTATTAATATTTGATTTGTTTCTAAGTCACAGTTTTGTGGAATCACAGCCTATTCAAAGATATCTCACTAGTCATGATTAGATTCTGCCTGTTCCCAGATTTTTCTTTTTCAAACTCTGCTTCTGACAGCCTCACAGTTCCACCTTTCACAAAGAGCTGGATCCTTATCTGCCTCAAATGAGGAGAAAGGGATCTCATCAAACTGCATACAGGACTCTTATGATGTCCTTTATTTACCAGATTTGAGGGGTTATTTTTGTTTGTATTTATTGAGGTTTTCTATTACTTAACTAACTCAGTGATGGGAGGTTTTTTGCATTGCATGTTTGTTAATAACTCTTTACATGTGTATTTATGAAGTGGATTGTTAATGCAGGTCGTATGCTGTGGTATGGATCAGATTGTAATTGGTGAATTGTTTTAGGAAGAAAAAAACGAAAGCAGAGAAATAATAACTGTTGCAGTTAAATAACTACTTAACTAACTCAGTGATGGGAGGTTTTTTGCACTGCATGTTTGTTGATAACTGTTTCCACATGAATTTTTGAGGTGGATTGTTAATGCTGTGGTATGGATGAGATTGTAATTGGTGAATTGTTTTAGGAAGAAAAAAATGAAAGCAGAGAAATAACAGTAACAGTTAAATTAGTGGAACCACTTGTAACCCTGAGATTGTGCAGTAATTTGTGTGTTTATTAAAGTCACTTAAGCCCAGTTGTCAATAAATCTGCTTTCAGGAGCTTCTCTGTGGATGTAGTCAAATCGGTGTATACTAAAAGCCTGTAGTTTCTAGTTGTCAGCATTGTTTATGATTATTTAAGAATGAACTAGGACATGCATATTTTCATCCCATCTAGAATAAATCTGAGTATTTAATTTTTTTTGCCCATAGCCTTGTTTTAAATAGAAAAAAATCCCTCCCAAGTCTCCTGCCATTCAGGAATAAGTGCTGGCAATATCACGGGGAAGGGATGGAAGGCATTCCCAGCTCAGAGCCCCACCTGCAGTGGCTCCCCAGCTGCTGGTCCTTCCTGCTGCTTGCCCATGGATCATTCTCTTTGCTAAAACATCTGTTGCTCAGTGCATTCAGAGGGATGCAGGGTGCTAGGGATGTTTTCTCTGCATGTGACAACGTGGTCCTGCCACCTTCCACCCAGGACTTCAGGCCAGATTTCAGCTCCTCTGCCTGTGTGATTCCTTCCCCCAAGGGTCCCAGAACATCCTTTTTTCTTATAGCTGTAAAGGGACTTTCATATCTAGAGCACAGCTTCTCTGACTGTTGAAGTGATGGTTTAAAATTGATGAATGGAGGACATAACCATTTTTGACTCCTGTGTTTTTCATGGCTTTTGTATTGTTTTGATCTACAGTATGAGTTAGCACACCAACATAAGGAAGCATGGCAGGTATGGTACTCTCATTATATCAAGGAATTTAGAGGTAGATGTCAGAAGGAGATACCTTCTGTGAATAAAATCTATACAGCTTGGACCAGAAGGCAGTTTATTTTTTTTCTTTGAAGATGTATAGAGTTTACTAGTGTGCTGCAAATCAAGATAACGATGCTAACTCTGAGAAATCTGACATACAGGCTGGTTTGAGGACAAACAGGGCTTCGAGTATGAGAATTTGTCACATTTTAGTTGTGTTGGGGGGTTTGAAAGCTTCAGCAGATACGTCTTATGTCTTATGCATATTTCAGTGGCTGAGTGCACATCAGATCTGTGAGGACAGCTCCAGCCTTCTGAGGGTGCATGTCCTGGCCATGCTGAATGCTCAGAGTAGAGAGGTGATGAACCACCTTTGAAGCAGGGTTCCTTTTGCCTCACTGATAACCCCTAAAAGACCCAGGAAGTGCTTGCAGGGGCGGGAGGCAGTGCAGTAAAGGCTGTCCTCACCATCTCACTGCAGCTTTTAAAGGACACCTAAGTATTCTAACCCCACATCTGTTTGTCTGCTGTTACCTTTAACATTAGAAATGAGCACTTTGTTTTATTCAGTATTTGCCACCGCTCCCTCAATCATTATGTCACAGACCTGAGACGGTGAAATTGTGGGGCAGCTCTTCAAATCAGAGCCTGAATGTTCTTGGCAAAACCTTGTCTGGTGGGAGCTCGTGGTGAAATGAGGCGTGTCAGGAGTAAAGTGGTGTGGTTTTTGGTAATGCATTCAATTTGCCACAGTGCATTTGAAAACGTCCTTCAGACTGACAGCACAGCAACTTCTCATCCATTATTTGTGAGCTGAAAGGGCTTGTCACCAGCTAAAAAACTGTGTGACCCAAATTGGCTTCAATGCCCTGCAAAGGGTAAAATGAGCCAGGAATTAGAGATGCTGTTGAAAAGCAGGTGTGTTTACTTCTGAATTTGAATCATGTGTTACTCACAGTTTCTGACTGCCTGGTTGAAATGATGGTATTAAGTTAATTAAAAATTCAGAGATATTTGAGAAGGGTAGGATTTATACTGGTAATTTACTCAGGTGAAATTAAAATACACATTTTAAGGCTTATGTACAGATACATAATTCAGCGTGCTGCTAAGAAGAATTACCTCTTGCCAATCATCATAAGAGTTGTGGGGCTATCTTTCCTTTTTGAAGGTGAATGCAAATTGATATTCCCAGATACTGTCAAGTAATTCCTTTCTCCATCCATTTCTTTAAGGATATGCTTGATGCTTCTAACTGGATTTCTGTAATGTTCAGGATCTGATTTTATCTTCAAATCACTTCTTTTTTGTTCATGTTGTGTTTTTCCAGCCAGGGCTGAAATGTGTGATCTCTGTGATCATTCCCATTTGATTGTGTTTAACACAGCCGTGATACTTGTGTTGGAAACCTTTGCTGCTGGGATTTTTGGTGACATTGTTGTGTGACCCCAGCATGATGGCTGTATGTCACTGTGTGTGACACTGTGGGCTTGAACCCAGCTGCATCCTTGGCAGGGATCCCTGCTGGAGGCTTCTGAGAGACATTCTGGTGTGCAGAGAGGAGTACAAATACACTGCTCTGGGAGGATTGCTGGCAGCGTGAACTCAAGTGCCCCAATTTTCCATCCACCTCATCTTTTTGCAACCTTTAAAGCAGAAAAACTCGAGATCATTCACTGAGCTGCTTTTTTCCTGTCTGTGGGTGAGGCACAGGTCAGTGGAGTTTTAATGCTGATTTTGTGGACAGGTTTGCAGTTATTCTGTGTTTGTGGAGTGTTAGTCACTGCTGCTGCTGCTGGTGAGGAGGCAAGGAACAGGACAACCTGTGATGTCAAAGGTGGGGGTAAACAGATGGTTGAATGCCTGGAAGTTGTTGGCATTCCTGGAACACCTGGCTGCCTGTGCTGGAGTCCTGTGGGTCTAAGAAATACATCTGAACACTCTGGGCTCTGACCCATGGTGGGAGTTGTTTACACTGTCTGTCTGTACAAATGACAATTTTGGGTGGTGAGCAAGAAGCAGCAGAAGGGTTTGAACCAGTGGGTTCCCAACGAGGGGCATGGAAAGGAAAATGCAGTATTTTGCCAGGGGCTGCAGAAGGGCTTTTGGCAATGGGAGAGAATTGCCTCCAAAGGGTGTTGGGCACAAGTGCACCACAGCTTCCCTGCCCTGTCTGGTGACAGCTGCTGTCTGGAGTGGTGCACAATAAATGGGGAATATGTTTCTGGTAGATCAGAAGGGCTTTGCGTGGGCTGCAGCTCGTGGAGGTGGATATTTCTGTGATAGCAGCACATGAGTATTCAGCCTTTGTGAAGCACTGGAAAATGTGCTGTCACATCACACAGAATGATAGAGGGATGTCAGAGAATTACCTGCTGGTTATAAACAGAAGCAAGGGTGAGATATGGCAAGATGTGATAATTACTGGGGTTATTTTTTCATGGTGTTTCAGGCTGGGCCTGCAAAGAATTGTCTGATATTGGGCTGAGAGGTAATTTTTCAGTATGTACCATGGCTGAGGAATGTGCTTTGAATTCTATTAATTGTATTGCAACTGAGCAAGTAAATCAGGGCTTGCTGTGTTGCAGTGGTTATATATGGATCCTTCAGCACCTCCCTGATTTCACAGGTGTGTGATGAAATGTTGCTGTGCTTACATCTGCAGTGTGTGATGTCACACCACGAGAATGAGGAGCTCTTTGTGTTCTCATCTCTTAAATTGCTTCTCCTGGAATATATTGTCTTCTGCAGTCCTGTGGGTAAAACCTCCTGTAGTCTCTATTCCTGTGGACCCAGTGGTTAGAAAAAATGTGAGACCTGTACTTATGTGTGCCATTTCTTTGATTCTTAAGGTGGATTAATCTTTGGGTGTGTATCTATCAAAGACATTTCGGTCAAGGAGCCTAGTTTAAAAAATGAGCAAATAAAAACCAAAGCAAAGCAGAGAGAAAGAGATTTTTCCAGGAGCACAGTGAGCTAAATGTCAAAACTCCCTGCCTTTCTCTGTCTCTGATCTTTAGTAAAAATAAGAAGTGAGGTTTATTTTGGGAAACAAACCAGCTGTGCAGCTGTGGGCACAAGGCTTTGCACGACATTCTTTCTGAAGCCTCTGATTTCAAGGTGAGGCTGGAGTGAGACGAGAGGAGTGAAGCAAGTGGTGCTCAGCTGATGGCAGGGAGCAGTGGCTGTGGTTGGTGTGTCACTCCTGAGGGGGTGACAGACCCAGGGCAGGCAGATGTTCCAGGTGGCTGAGGTTGTCCTGCTCCATTTGCTGCCAAGCTGTTTGCAGCATGTGGCCCAGCGGTGCTCGCTGCAGGATGGCCAGGGTGATATCTTAATGTGAGGGGAAAAACAGAGCTGTCGTTTGTAAAGGGACCAGGGAACAGATCAAAGAATATTTACTGGGAAAATCTGAGCGAGGCCATCTCTGAGGATCAAGGGGACATCTGTCTGCAGATCAACAAGTAACTGTCAGTGGAAGAGAAAGTTGTTTTATCTCAGTGTCAGTCTCCCAGCCCAGGAACACTATTCACCACCCTGCTGACCCTCACGTCAGGAGCTCATCAGTGTTTACTCTGCCTCACATCTATACATGTGGAATAGTTTGATTTTAAAAGCCAGGAAAAAAAAACCACTAAACTGACACTAGGNTGCAGATCAACAAGTAACTGTCAGTGGAAGGAAAAGTTGTTTTATCCCAGTGTCAGTCTCCCAGCCCAGGAACACTATTCACCACCCTGCTGGCCCTCACGTCAGGGGACAGCCCATCAGTGTTTACTCTGCCTCAC
>VXBB01024721.1:3445-30901 GCA_013399915.1 Illadopsis cleaveri
TATACTCAGTGTTCTGTTGTCAAACTATTTCAGTGTGAACATTATTTATTTGGCAAGAAATAGCCACTACTCCAATCTGGTAAAAAACAAGATTTTGATGCCTCAAGTGCTTTAGCCTAGGAGAAACATTGCTTGCTGAAGGGGATACTGTATAGAAATCAACAATTTTTAGACAAAAAATCATTTGAAAGAAGTAAAAGTGTAAGGATTTTGTATATTTCTTGTTCAGTCTGTACAGTTTGGACCTTTCATTCAAGTTTATAATACACACATTTTCCTGGAAAGAGAGAAAACTGCTATTAATTCCTGTATATATTCCCCACCACTATATCCAGATATATAAAGCAATTAGCTACCTTANACTTAGGGCTCTCACTGGATTTCTTATTTCTGTCTTCCATGTAATGGAGAGATCAGAGTGCCAACAGTTCTTCCAAGATGATGAAACTAACACACCCATTTCAGATGAGAATATAACCACAATAAACCTCAACNTACATTAAAGAGTGCCTTTCAATCTGATTTTTCAGTTAGATAAAAAGCTTTGGGAAGTTGCTTAAAGAACAAAATGCTTTTGCATCCCCACAAAGGAAAGTGATATAAAGCAAGGCAATGTGCACACAACCCTCGACTGGAAGTGAGACGTGACTTGGATTGCTGAGCAACCTTTCCCAAACCACTTCAGACACAGATGCTGAGCTCCTTTTTCAAACCAGCATATTACATGCTCTGTGATATCTTACTTATTATCCTCACCAGCTTGTCACACCTCCAATTGTTCTCAGGCTTCGTAAACAGGAGTTCTTTGGGAAGAGATTAAATCTGAGGTTCCAGATCTCCAGCCTGTGCTGTGATGCACCAATTGCTCAAATTAAATGGAAAAGTAGCTTAGACAGTCAACTAGAATTTAAGCCAGGGAAATCCATGGAAGACATAAAGTTAGAGTGGCTCCCTGTGTACTAACCCTTTGTCTGGCTTTCGTAGAAAGAACAGCCAAATTCTAACAAAGATCCCCCAGCTCGGTGCATTGATGCTCACAGAACCCAGGAAGCAGAACAAAACCAAATCTGGCAGAGCTGCACTTTGATGACTACATCTTCTACACCAGAGTACTTTTTCAGTGTTTCCAGGGATTGTGGCACAACTAATGCAAAAGGAAATTCAAATAGTGTTAACAAAATAAGAACCTTAGTTTGCAAAAAAAATGGTTTATGTCTTCATTTGGCTGCCCAGTGGGATCAGAAGACAAAACTTACTTAGTTAATTTCTCTTATTTATCCTGCAAAAAGCTGAGCCATTCTATTAGAGTGTGCTTTGGGACCAGCAGTGAAGACTCTGCTTGTGAGATGGAAGATGCAGGTTCACAAATCCGTTCTGAACTGGGCTGTTCACTGTCAGTGAAAGATTTCATTACAAAATGAGTAGCCTTCAGCCAGTCTCTTTTCTGAACTGTTCTACCCCACATATGTCCTGAACCAAGGGGAAACACTGGCTTGGCAGGCAGGTAATGAAAAGCACTTTGAAATGTGTCTTCAACTCTCTGCTCTGTTTATTTTGATGACTTTCCCCCCAAGTTACTGAGCCTGCTTCGTCCCTGCTGGTCTAGTGAAGTGTTTTACTGGTTTTACAAAGCAGAGGGATGCAAGAAAAGAGGCTGAGTGAAATCTGTCCCGAAAGAGACTGGTGCTGTGTGGAGAAGCATGTCTTAGGGCTACAGACCTCTCTGGTGCAATCCTTGTTGTAATGGCTTGGACTCCTGAACCTTCTCCTCCCCATCCAGGTATAAATCCAACTCGTGCTGGATCTCTACTTCAGCCTGGAAATTATATCTGGATGAAAAGCTTTCCCACCCCTCAAAATTGTGAAAATCAATATATTCCATTGAAAGGGTCAATATATTGGTGTTTCTTGCTGGGGAGACAAGAGACCAAAATGTTTCCCCAAAATATTAAGAATTCCTTCTAGCATTTGCTTGCTAGTCCAGGGCTGCAATTGCATCAGTTCTAGGAGTGCTAGCACTGAACTTTTTAAAATGTTCAATCAAAAAACAAATCACAAAACTCCTTTTGCATTTATTTCTGACCACTACAAATGCCCTTGGTTGAAAAGGGACAAAACAGGGCTCTGAGCTTCCTCCCCAGACCTTCTGTGTTGTCTTGAACCAGGGCATATGCATTTAAACCAAACTCTACCAATGCATAAAGCACATTTCAAACACATTTTCCAAATCCACACGGTGATGAAGAATTCATTCAGATTCTTTCTGGCTCAGCACAATCCAAAGATTTATAAATATGAACCTAAACCAATTTCCAGATCATATCCTAAGCATACAGCTTGAAGCCATTAAAAAGTCCAATGCAGATTGCTCAGTACCTGGCATGACTGAATCCATGATAAAGATGAATTGTGTTCATGGACATGTGTGTGGAAAGCTGAAGGACTAGCTAATTGCTGTGACCAAAACACAGCGTTATAATTTTTGCTAAATTCAAATTAAAATCTTGTCAGCACATCCTTAATTCATCAAAACAATGTGAAACTTCTGCAGTGACTGTCATTATGTGCCTGAGCACATAATACTTTGCTTCTGTCAATGCACAGAAGTTTTTGCACAAAAGTGCCATTTATAAATGCTTGGAAGAATGTGCCTCCACTGTGACTAGTAGATATTTCATTAGTAAGGACCTCCAGTCACCATTCAAGTCCAGTCAACAACATATTTTAAATTCAGTGGTCTAGAACTTCTGTTCACCCTGAAAATAAGCTTCAAGCACTCACACAGTTAAGAAATTTAAATAAGAAAAAAAAAGACACTCTCATGTTCATAATGCAACAATACTTGAGAGAAAGCATGATCTAATCCTAAATCCACTGTTCTTATTATCAGTTCTGGAAAGTTTGACTAAGGGCAGCCAAGAAAACGTGACCCTGCTATCAGAACAAACCACGTGGGCTGTGTGAGAGTTGTTACTGACTAATTGCTGCAGTACAGTGCTATCATAAAGTTGGTGTTAAATGATACTGATGAGGTGTCCCTGCCATTTGAAATTAATTACTCTGTAATCTTTTGATCAGATTATCTTTCTATTATTGTTGTATATTATCAACATGTCTAGCCCCATCATGAGCCATGCATAAGTAACGTGGGTGCCAGAGAAATATTTGCTGTGGACTCACACAGAAGAAGACACGGACCTTATCTTCTGCTCACACTGGCATTCCTCATTTACATTTCTGTGGCAAGGAACTCCAGGTTTGTTGTCAATTCGATTTAAGGCTCAGGAGCTGCCATTTTTATTTCAGGAACAAAATCCCAGATAAGAACGCAGTTGCAACCCCAGTGGATCAAAGAAAAAGGGATGTTAAATTTGAGGAGGCACATAAAACATCTGATAAGGAAGAAATTTTATAGTGGCTGGGCAAACCACATACATAGCTTGAGCACTGGAGGCACCTTTCTGCGTGTCAAGTGCTCCCTGCAGAGGGGTGATAAGGGACTGCCTTCCTCCTCAGCCATTCTCTCTTTTCCATTTGCCAGAGCATTAATTGGCAGCCAAAGGAGCCTTTTCTAATTATGACTTTGAGGACTATAAAGTCCAACATGGGCTTAAGGGTAGAGGGGGCTTCTTCACTAATATAATCAATAATAATATTATTATAGAGGTGACACTTCTCTGCAATACAATGTAATAAAGTACAAGGGAATTGCCTCTTCTGCTCTTGGGAACACCAGAATTGATGAAGGTCATTTGAAATACATAGTAAAATGTGAGTCTGCATATTTTACTGGATCAGCATTTCTCAGTTGCTTAGTTTGTTCAGGTTTTTCATTTAACCTTCATTTTAGGAAATATTACACTACTCAGCGTTATAGTGCCAAGAATAGCTCCCTCACTTGGAGCTCCTCGCTTAAGAAGGGATTTAAGGATTACAGAAAATACATATTTTTAATAGCATTATTGTCCTGCTCCGTGCTGGAGCTTTAAAGCATCAGCAGCTCTGGCACACGTGCTATTCATGTTCCTTGTGAGTGTCTCAATGCCAAAATATACATCCCAACCCAGCTCAAGCCGATTCCACACAAATTCTCGTAGCCTTTGGATGACTGTGTACAGAACATAATCTATTTCTGAGAGACTTAATCCACTGCTAAAACCACATTTACAGCAGAAACACTGGTGATCTGGAACTACAGGCTTTGTGCAGATAAACTTAAGAAGGCATTTACCTCCTTAAAAAAAGCTCTCAAATCTTCTGCTGAGCAATTTGCATCCGCTGCCGGGTCAGGAATGCTGCTGGTGCAGAAGAGCTGCAGGAAGTCAGGAGGAGTTTTTGGCAGGAGTTGTGGGCAATTATAAAGCCACCACACATTTTGTGTACAGGTGAATGTGTGCCTGAACGTTAGACAGGGTGAAAAGACAATAATCCAGGCTCTGGCTCCTCATAGTTTTGATATGCTGATGAACATAATGCACAGTTTCTCCAGATCCTTCCTTAGAGGGAATCACAGATTATTCACCATCAATTCCCCTGCCTGCCGCTTTATAAAGCCAAATTTCATGCTACCTTGAGCACCCTGCCAGCAAGTTAAACCTGCGAGCTGAGAGTTTCCAAGAGATCAAAAAGTTCTGATTTCTTCCTTCCAGTATGAGAGGATTCTGACTGAGAAAGACACACTGCACTCAGACAACAGTAAAGCCACAGTTTGGCAAAAAGGAGACTCTTGTGAGCAGAATAGATTTTTTTTTTTCAAGGGTTTGGTAAGCTCTCCTCAAACACTGCCTGCAGTTCGAGTCAGTTGAGTGCTGAGACTAAAAGAGAAGCTCACATTAAAACATGGTTTAGATGCTTTTTGGAACAGTGCCTTGCACTAAATGTTCATTGTGGGAACCTGGCAGTGACACGAGTAACAGAAAAGTAATTAAAAACTTCAGGGGTTGTATGAGTCTGTGTGTGAGGTTGTGTGTCAGTGGTTTTGCTCGATTTTGGGACTTTTTGTGGTTTTTTCCAAAGAGGTTTTCTATTGTCTTGAACACAAGAAGTGCATTTCCCCACGGTCTAAGATGTCCTCTGGAGGAAATAATCATGCAAAAAGGGATTCTGAAAAAAGTAGAATAACAAAGAAATTTGGTAAAGGTTTCTACCAAAATTCTTAATCCCTCTGCAAATTGAACTACTCTAAAAGTAGAGCTGTAAAATGAAATGGTAGTGTCTTAAATTCTACTTCTACACAGATCAACACTGTAATAACTGAACTAATCTCAGGAACACTGAATGAAATGTTCACTTACTGCTATTTCCATATTACACATGGGCCACAAATTTTGCTAAGACCTTGGCAAAACCCAATTTTTTTAAACCAAATAATAAAAGGCAGTGATTTTGTTAAATCTGCTTCTGACATTTTTACACATTCTAAATGAAATTCCGAGACAGGCTGCATAAGGGACAGCTGATTTCTGAAGCTTCAGAGGAACCTTATATAAAAGCATTATTAACCTAAGTTTTCAGCTCCTGCTGCTTTGGCACGTTTTGTTTTGAAATAACAGTTTTCTTTATGTGTCAGTTTTGTGGCTGTGGATAGACTCCCCAGTTAAATAACTGTACTCTCATCTTTCCATCTATGCATATGGCAACCAAAAAAAAAATTTAGAAAAAACTCACAGATTTATCTCAGTCTCAAAGGCATTGAATTCTGGTGATTATGTTTTTCCAGATTATAAAGTATTATAAAGAATTATAAATATTATAAAGAATTTAATTTTATTTAAAATTTCATTAGGATGAGTAGAAATTCAATATACCTAATTATAGACTGAGAGGGTGATAAATAAGAGGGGGTCCCTTGCGACTCAGCATGTTCTGTGATTCTATCAGGAAAAATAAATAAAAAAAAATTCACAGTGAAAATAATCAATCAGTTAAACAGCCTCCACAGGAACGTGGTAGAGTCTCCATCTCTGGAGATTTTCAAGAAGTGGCTGGACAAGGGTCAAAATAATTTAATCCAGACTCCCTTTCACATGAATGGTTGGATCAGATGATCTTTCAAGGCCCCTTCCAACCTACAATGTGCCATGATTTTATGAAGTAGGCATTCAATCCATTTCTGCTCTCATTTTTTAATATGTATTACAAATTGTATCTTTGCAGTTCCTCGCACTTTTTCCCTACACTTGCTCTGCTACAGGTAGTTTTTCCAACCTGGAACAAAGCTTCTTTCAGCCAGATGACTTCATTTTCTCACTCTCCTTCTCTCCAAAACGCTTACACAGTGCAGCACCAAACTCGAGTCCAGACAAAACCACCTTCTCAAACAGATGAAGTGTTGGTGTGTAGGAATATAAACAGCTGTCTCTTTCTTCTTGACTCCCATGTGAAGATCTGAAGTGTATAACTGTGAAAGTTTTTATCTGAGAATTTCACCATAAGGAGCAGAAATAATCTAACCCATCTATCTAAGCATTTGCAGAACAAGAGTGTGGAAGAATGAGAAATAACTCGTATTTTCATTGCAGAAACTGAATATTGCCCTGCAGGTCAGCTCTAACTCATGACGAGTGTCAAGCCATCTCTCACTCCTCAAGCTGAATTTTGGTGATACAGGAAATCTGTCTCAGGTGTTAGGGACAATCAATCACACCAGTGTTTGTTCAGAGGCATTTGATAGTTTCAATATAATTCTGAGTTATTCACAATAAATTTCAATGAAAAGCTGTATAAAGCTCCAAGTCAGCTCCCTGGATCTGTTATTTTTCTGTGCTTTTCCATCTTTTGGAGACCAATCACGCAAATTTTGAATACGTACTTGAGAAAAGAATTCTATAAGGAATGCAACTGTAAATCAACTTGAGCAAAAAGGATAAAAATAAAACCTGGTTCAGAAAGGGAAAAACAGCTCCTAATGGTCAGGAATTCAACCACATCTAAAAGAAAAAAACCTTTGCAGGAGATACCTGCAAACACTTGAAAATGACAGCTAATCTCCAGGATATGAGCTATGTAATTAGAAAAGTATTAAAATTAAAGGCGAGGAATCATATTTAATAGATGAGATNCAGCTAATCTCCAAGATATGAGCTATGTAATTAGAGAATTAAAATTAAAGGTGAGGAATCATATTTAATAGATGAGATTCTTATTACTTCTTATTTTCACTTTAAAAAAACCACCAAACCACTACACTTCCATGTTACACAGAGCACAGCAGGCATTACACCATCCAGTTTAACAATCCAAAGTACATATAGACGTTGCTGCTTCTGAGTCTGTGCCAAACAACAGGAAGAACTAAAACACAATATGAATCCAAACACATTTATTGAAGTGACTAAGCCTGGAGTGCTAGGAGAGTATTTGGAGGAGTTTCATCACTTTAATCCTGTAGTAGGAAAGATTTGCTTATCTTTTTGATGCATACCAGGACAACAGCTGTTATCACTGGAATTGCTTTTACGGTTCCCACCAAATATATAAAATTAGACTGAGCTCCCCTATTTTCAAATCTCTATATTTTATTTCACACTCATGATTGGAAGGTCACACACTTAACAAACATTTGTTAATTTATGCATGGACAATATTTACATGCAAGGGGAAGGAAGAATATTGAAACACTCCTGACTTGGGAGGTGAGCACTGCACGTGAAGAGCAGAACTCCTGAAGTTTAGTCATGGCTCAAGAGTGACATGTAATCCTGAGCAAGTTCCTTCAATACCTAATCTTCTGTAAAATGGATATCATAAATTCACATTCCAGGAAAAATATTTAAGGAATTTAGTTCACGTGAAAACTTTGAAGTCTCAATCAGAAAGACAACATAAAAGAAACATTTGAGAGCTGTATTATATCCACAAACATGCAAATGTGGAGCACTGACAAGGGAAAATCATTAGGACAAGACTAAGTAAATTTAACTGGAAAAACTTTTCGTTACAATTTCTCAAAATTCAAGAGAACGTATCAAGGATCTTAACAATGAGTTTAGCATGCCTTTATCATGTTTTCATCATGTTTTTAATACTGCAATATTCCTTTCCATATTTATACAAGCTTAGCTTATTAGGCTCAGGCATATCCCAAGTTTTTAGAGGACACGATGTTTAGATGTAAAAACATGACCAGAAATGGTAAAACTCCAGGACCAGGTTTCACACAGGTTGTATCAGGGTTGCTCCTCCCAAGAGGAAAGCCCAAATCTCTCTCATAGTCAGCAGAGAGAGGGCAAATGGGTTCAGGAGCCTAAAAACACACTGCCATGTACACAATGTTCTTTCTGTGAGAGCTGCCAGTTGCAAAACATCTGCACCACACACAAAGCTGGCTGTTTGCAACGTGGGTTTAATTCATTTTGCCAGCAATGTAATCAGTGGGACATCAGATGAACTAAAAGGAAAAAATAAAACAGACAAACAGAGAGTTTTGAGAAGGTACCATATGGGTCCTTTTTCATCTTTTGGGGAAACCTTACACAGCGTCTAAGAAATTGTTTGGAACAGGCAGGATATTGAAGCTAAGGCCATTATATAAGCCCAGTGTCTAAATATATCATAACCCAATTCTAATTCACACAAGCACTTTGTAGAACCTTTCTGGACAATAAAACTGGGTGACTGAAAGATTCTAAAGGAAGCCAAGAAACTTTGCACAGTCAAAAGCCCCACTGCAGCTAATACAGAAAACATTTATGATTATCTTAATCTGGGATTTATTCACAATGTGTGGGCAGATTTGCTTAACAGGAAGGATTAGTGAGGGGGGGCGGTGATTTACTGACTGGAGGTTTTTCCTTTACTTCTACATGTGGGATTCCCACAGTATCATGTAAAGAGAGGCCAGAGCAAAAGGACAGCAACAAGAGACAAACTGCTGCCTTAGCAACCATTTAAAATACCTCCCTGAAGCTTCCAGAAGGTATTCCTCATCTAATGGTGCAAAATAGGGAGCTCATTTTCATAGGAAAGTGAGCTATTGCTCAAGAGAGATTGTAGTGGAAAGTATTTCTCCATTTTTATTATTTGTTTGCTACTTTATGTCTTCTCTACTCTGTAATCTTCCTATTAAAAACCAGTCTGTTAGCTAAAATAAGTTTGTGATAAACAGGCTAAAGAGAGCAATAACAGGTATAATTAAGTCTCCCATACAAGCAGAGTCAACTTTACTCATCCAGCTGAAAGTAGGAGGAAAAAAGGAAAAAAAGGAAAGAAATGGAAAAAAAGATCAAATTAGTTCCAGGAGAACAAAACCTTGATGTGGGCCTGACAAATAATGAATAAACTCTGGCAATGTCCTAAGGAACCTCTACTACCTTACTGAGTGTATGGAGATATATAACCATTAAAGTTATAGAACACTAAGTACCAAAGCTACCTCTTACATACTCCCTCTTTTAAATGTTTCTTTTGAAAAGAAAAGCAGGTTCAAATGAACTGTGCCCACCCACAAGGAGAAAAAAGAGGCAAGAGAAGCAACAGTGCCTCAATTCACATAGATGTGAATAATTGGAGCCCAGTTCAATCTGTGAAGTAAACAGAAGCAGGATGAAGGCTTTTCAATTTACACCTACAGCCTACAAATTAGTAAGCAGTCTGGTAGGATGAGCTTGCCAGGGATTGCATAATAACCCTACCCCCAGCAACAATGCAGGGAACAAAATGGTAGCTCTATACCAGCAGGGAATTTCCCTTTCTAATTACTGACTACTATTAAAAGCATTCTCAAGTGCCAAATGTCAGCTTTTGTGCAACTGGATTGGGAATTTCTTCATTATTCTTGATTTATTCTCGTCTCGAAATTAATTCCAATGGTGTTTTAAGAATCAAAAGTAACTATGCATTAAAAAAATACAAAGTATCTTCTGGCAAATGTTGCTTGAGAATTTATTTGGTAAAATAATTATTTTTGTGCCAAAAGTTCAACAGATAGCCAGTAACTACGGTTTGTTTAGATATCTTGCTTATATCAGTATTCATTTTATAGTCCCTTGTCTATATCCATTGAAACCAAAAGTACCTAATCCAGAAAATTCTGGTTTTGCAGAAAAAGTTGTGTACATTCACATCCTGCCTCTCATGCAACCATGAGAAAAGTGAAGCTGAATTTATGATTTTCAGTTTCTCTCACAGCAAGTGAAAAAGGAGGCAAAGCAGAGCAGAAAGGGGATGGTTGGAGACAAATAGGTTAAAAATAAAAAATACAGCCCTCTTCTGAGGAGCACAATTACTCACAAGAAAACTTTCTGTCCCCTTTCAGTGATGGTTCATACGTAGATTTCCACTTTGGGAAACTCCCAATAACAGCTCCTTCCAGAGGCACAACCACTTGGAATAGGAGTCAAGAACCATTTCAGAAAACAGAACTATGTAAATATAGTGGCAAGTAGTACATTATTTCTAACATATTTCTAATGTAAAATTCAAATCCTTGAATTTTTAGAGCTTGATTAGTAAGTCAAGCCCCTGTAAGTCAGTCCTGATGGTGTCTGGAATGGAACATCCATAGCCTGGCTTGGGGAACAACCTGGCTTAGAAGGGTCCGTGGTGAGGCCACAACTGCTCATGGCTGTTCTCTGCTGTTTCCCTGCCAGAGACACACGAAAACGAGGGGCTGAGGAAAGCACCTGGCTCAGACAGTTAGAAGGCAAGAGCACTCCTTGCACTGAGACAACCTCATCTCCTGCTTGAAGCGAAAGCCAGATCTCCTGGCTTCATCTGCTGGTTAAGATGTCAGTCCTGCACAGGCAGCACAGCTGGCAGAACAAAATTCTCATCCTACCAGGTGAGAAAGTGTCCATGAAAGCATGACTCTTAGAGCAGCAATGGCCATAGCCAGGAAATCCCCAGGGAGCAAGATTCAGGGCACAGGCTGGGATCAGTTCCAGGGATTAGAGGAAAGGTCACAGTGTCACAGAACGTGCTGACATGGAAGGGATCCACGAGGATCATTGATTCCAGTTCCTGGCCCTGCATAAGACCATCCTCAAGAGTCCCATCATGTGTCCAAAAGCATTTTCCAAATCCTTCCTGACCTCTTTACTCTAAGGGAAGGGCACCTCGCTCAGGTGATAATTAAGCAGAGGTTGGTTGAGGCGGACAACAAAGACTGAAAGAAATCAGGATGTGGGATAACAGACCAGGAGAAATTCTGATGACTGAATTTGGTCTGTATGTCTGAAGAAAACCTTTTGTGTAAGTACTTTCAGCCAGAAATATCCTTACAGTTCCAGACTTCACGGAGATGAACAAGGTCACTTCACCTTGAAGTGGCCCAGCATCGTGCTAGATGAGACAAGTTCTGTGAAAGTATGAAAGAAAGAGCAACATTATGTGGCTTTTTCATGCTGGGACTCCAAATTGCCTCAACCTGGTCAGGGAAAGAAAATTTCTTAAAGCTATATCCCAGCCTTGCTGCACAGTTTTCTGAGAAAACAAACCAAAGAAAAACAAAGCATCCTGATGAGAAACACGTCTGCAAAGTCTCTTGAGTAAAGACTAGCACTGAAGCAAAACATCTGATGAGATTAGGATGAGAGGGTGTATTTTTCAGCTGTGTGAGCCCCTGCACATCATTCTGAGGACACCATTACGGATTTCCATTCATCACTGCAAGAAGTGAAATGACCAAAACCATCTCTGAAGGGATGTGAAGACAAAGAACCAAAAGGCAAACATGTTGAATGCAGCAGAACCCAAAGATATGCTCCTTTCCTGGCCAGGTCCTGTATCCTTCTGAGGCAGGATAAATACACAGTGATCAGATGACTAACGAGCCTGGGTTGTGAGGTCATGAGACAGAGCTATCAAAGCAAAGACAATAATCAATTACAACTGTTCAAGGCAGCTCTGGAAGCTGAAACAATATCCTTGGCAAACACTGAGAGGTCACCACCCTCATTAGAAAGAGAAGAGCTGAGAAGGAGGACTGTCAAGGCAGTCCACAGCTGGCTCTGAGAAGGCTACACAGGCAGCCTAGAATAATGGAAGCTAAAAATATTTTCACTTTAATAATGCAAAAAGTGCCTTCTGAATTCAGGAAGCAGTTCTCAAGACAACAGGTATAGTGAGCAGTACTTTTAGTGTAGCAGCAATTAATTCAGCAGTGAATTGCAGTGAGAACTGACCATGAAGCCTGGAGGAAGGATTTTGCCTACAGCAGCCATTCCTGAATCAGTCAGGTAGGTAAACTCCTGAATTTAAAAGAGCCATTCTGCTTCTAAGTCACCAAAACCTCTCAACACAGTGCAGGGAAAAAAACCCACATATAAAAAAAGAGAATAAAAGAAAGACCACAATTTAAATTTAATTGGGGACTTTGTACTGGCATCTGTGTACCTTCACAAGCCCAGAATACTGAGAACAGGATTTTCTTATAGTCCATATAACCTGGAGAAGCTGTCAAGCTGAGCCTCAGCCTTTATCATCATCTCCATTCACCCTTCTCCCCTCTATCCCCACTGTCCCAATTCATGTGATGGGAAAAGAAAACACATCTTTAATATACAGACATAATTCCATGTGCCCGTAGCCTCTCATTGTAGGCTGGAAGCTGACAGTGTTTATTTGGAGAGAAGTGGAGGAATAAACACATTTTCCCAGAAAACCCCTTCCTTTTTAAAGCCCTGTGCCATTCTGGGGGTAGCACACGTGTCCAGATCCATATTATCATAGTGAGGATTACAGGCAGTGATGGCTCAAACAGTCCAGATCAGGAGGGAATACCTGATAAATGCTCTCTAACCTGATGCAAAGTGGAAGTGCAAAGAACAAACACTTGCCCTAAGGTCCCATTGATTGGAACTGACACGCTGAAGGTTTCCTGATGCTGCAGAATGGCAAACTACATCAGAGGTAATTCTTGCAGCATTTCAGAGGGCATAGGAGCTGAGAGATAAGTGTGCTGATTTCTCTCAGTAGAGAGAAACAAACCAGAGTAATTGATGATTGCCTTAGATGAAGCTGCTGAATTATGGGTGACAAAAAGGGAAATCTAGGAAGGAAAACCTAATGGCAACATTATAAATGAAGAAAGAGCTGCTGAGTAGATGTCTCAATGAACCTGGAGCCTACATACATCTAGAGTTATAGCCCATGACAGCTGCCATATGGCACCTGTAAAGCATCTGACTGTTGCCAGAGGGGTTAAATGTCTTTACTAAAATTTCACGTGGCCCAGGTGCCACCATCTGAAGAAAGATTATCTGAGAAGGGAATAACAATGAGTTAGACAGTTTACTTGGGCTGGAAATAAATGGATTTTTGAAGTAAATCCCCTTAGAGTCACTGAGACAGATATGTCCACTTAAACACTGCCTGGGGAAGAACACACAGTTTTTACTGATTGACGAAACAGAGTTAGAGGGATCCAGACTTTGTCTCAGGGTGAGACAATTTCAAATACAAAACTGGCCTCTAGACTGGAAGCATGACCTGAACAGAGAATCCAATAATCCCAAAAACCCTGAGAGGCCCAGAATAGGAGTCTGAACACTGATGAGTCTGATTGGAATCTTCAAGGCACAAGGGAACAGTGCTTCCAGTGTAATTTCCTCTCTTGAGGATTGATTTGTTAAGTGTCAGTGCCAAATTCTAGGAAACAATTCTTTAATGAGTCTCTTTGGAAGCCTCTTAGAACCAGGATGTCTTGCAGTTCAATGCTACTAGATATTTTTCTTGAGCAGGGGATTTAATTAGGCAATTCTGATATTTTACCATGACGTAGTCTGCCTCTGCTGCATTGGCAGTGTGCAAGGCAGGGCAGAAGTTACACTTGAGATAACCCAGCTGTGATAAGCCTTGGATCTGAAGAGGAGCCTGGAGTTTCAGCTAACCAATCTCAAAAAGCATGTTTCCTGTTTTTGGTTTTACTGTTTTTAGAGGGTTTCTTTGGTTCGTGTTTTGGCTGGTATTTTTCCAAAACAGAAATTGAATCATCACAAATTAAACATTTGTTTAGGCATAACCCTTTCCAAAAAACATAAGCTCTTCCTGAGACACAATCATCATTTGAAGTTATTCTCCAGAAAAAGCATTTCCCCAGCAGACAAAAAGAGAGGAAAAATTAGATTAGATTAAAGAAAGAGGACTAAATATTATATGGCCAGAATTTAGATGTTTTTTTCCACAGTCAAGCAGGAAGACAGGGAAAGGATGAAGAAAAAGAAATGTCAGAAGATAAACTAAAGCCAAATTAACAAAAAAATAAGTTGGTTTTTAAAGTGATGGCAGTGATGTAGCAAGCAAACCCTTAGAAAAGGCATTCCAGCAAAACTGAGATAAGCAAGCTGACAAGAGAACGAGCCCAGCCTAAGAGACTGAATCCTGTTTTTGTTTAGCAGTGAACTAAGTTACATTGCAAGTACAGTTTAATATTTATTTCCTCACTGTACCTGTGTTAGTAGGCCAAAGATCCACTGTAATAAAATACATAACAAAACAGTATTCAGAAATTTCTTCTATTTTCTGATTTTGGCTGTGAAATTTTATGGTTTGAATCATTTTATTCCAAAACACACAGCAGCTCTGTACACAATCAGCTGGGGGAGTGCTCAATGTGCAACAAATCAGAGTTGGGTCATGCAAAACCTGAAAAACATCACAATGTAAAGATTTTTTTTGTCTCATTCATAGCAGGAGCTGAAACCAGAACAAAAATGTAAAGGAAGGAAGCAAAAAACTGCACAGTTGGAATCCAGTTTGGTTTTTCTTTATCCTCATCAGGAGCAAATAATGACTATCAAAGCTGCTGCTGTTCTGCAGGTTCCTGGTGCTCATCACTCTCTTACATTACCTTTTGCTCTTCTAAAGCAAGGCATAACTACCTCCTGAGACAATTTCTTAACCAAAACTGTGCCTATAGTTGTTCAGATTGAGGTTTTTCCGGTGCACCAGAGATATTTCTATTTAATCTCACTCAAAGTGTTCACATTTTCCAGTCAGTGCTAAAACTGGCAGTGGCAGATACTTTTGGGGGAGATTTTTATTTTTAAGCTCATTTTTAATCCCTGAATATCATGATATGGAACTTGGAGTTCTAGAAAAATGTGTGAAAGCGTTCATCAAGGTTAAACAATTCTACCCTACTGGAAAGGTGAACTAGAATTTGGTTTTCCATTATAACAGATAAAGGGTTTATGCCTAGAATAATGTTTGCAGTGGTTCTTTTAGAAAGAAAATTTGGGAATACTCCTGCAAATGCGAAAGAATAAGAGATTTAAATTTTACAGACTCAAAATTGATGTCTACCTGCTTAGTCTACAAATCCTATACATGGCATATTCTGATTCTTTCCTATTTAAAACACTGCTGTAATTAAAGCTATGGATCATTGCCTCCAGGTGCTTTTAAGCAGCAAGATGACAGACTCTGTTCTGTGATGAGATGCTGGGACAGGGAATGTAGAGAACGCAAACATGAGCTAAATACTTGGAAAGTCCTGGGCACTTGGTAAAGAAAATTACATCAATTCATACGCCTCAAATAAGCAATTTACAAAGCAGCCTGATGAGTTTTTATGGGATATAAGCTTAAAAAACCCCAAACATACAAGCTTAAAAGAACACCAAGATGACCCAAGTATACCTGAATTTCTAATATTAAAAGCTTAGAAAATAATTGCACTCATTATTTCCTTTAAAAACCATAAAACAACCTTTGCTTGTACATACAAGAATAAATCATTTGAAATGGCTAAAAGCCTTTTAAGACTCCTTTCAAAAATGCACTGTATCAAGAAGATGTAAGATTCCTATAAAATGCTGGAACACAGCATTAGAGGAGCTGCTTTTCTGAGAGGTTGTAAAAATACCTTTTAATCTAAATGCCCTGCTGAGCACATCAGTCAACTAAGCAGCATCAAAAGAATGAGGTGACCAAAAACAAAGGACACGTTTGGGCTATAGTTTCAGGGACTGAAGATAAAGGACCACTTACTTACCTTACTTATCTGACTACTCCAATTTTCCTTAAACGTTTTTCTTCTTCAGCACAGCCTCAAGCCTTTATAAATGCCACACCCTTAATGACACCTTCATCCTTGGCTGCTGCTCTGCTTGCTCACTTTCTTACATTGCTTTTGCACAGGTGGGTCGTTAAATTCAGCGGCCTAAACTACGAATTTTTCTGGTTCACCCTAGAGCAAAAAACAGGCAAAAGGACACCTCCAGGAGAACTACCACGATGAAGGAATTCAACACTAAACTATCACAAAAAGGCAGGCATAAGATATAAATCTAACAAGTGATTATGCCAAAGCAGTACGAGGAAGTGCTTGATTTTGAGTCTTTGTGATTCAGTTTATGACTGTGCATGAGAGAAACAGATCATGTTTGCACACCATCTTTTTTATAGTGAGTGTTTAATTACCAGGTATGTTCACAAATACTACCATCTTTTGGAGGAGTGGATGGCATCTCGAAGGACAGGATTGCAGTTCATAACTTCCTTGATAAATTGGATGAAGCTCTACATTTAAAAAAGAATAAAAAACCACAGACTGAGGAGATTCTTCCTGAATGCCAAGGTACTCCAGAGCTGTGTCACTCTAGGGATTACTGTGTCCAGATTCTATGATGTTATGCTGAGAGTCCAGACTGACTCCTGTGTACAATTCTGAGGAACATAAGACTGGAATCTCAGCTTGACTGCAGCAAAAACAAAGCTGGAAGAAGATGGCCTACAATGGAAATATGAAAATTTGAATAAGGAGCAGGTAGAGTGTGTGTGGAATTGGAGGGAGAATAAAGGAAATTTCAGACTGCCTTCCTCATTTGGTATCATGAAAATTCCTAATTTAGGTAGACAATTCTATAAGAGAGCAATTTAACCACTATTACTGAAGACTCAGTTTGGATGTTAGTAAAAGATCTACAAAGTTCTCCTTAAAATTTCTATTAAATATAATATACTGAAGTGTTTAAACTTGGAGAGATGAATTTGTTCTTCTTGTTGAACACTTCAGAACAGATTGACAAAACATCCACCAAAATTTTTCTTGGAATATGTATCCTTCCTCAGAGAACAGGGAAGACAGATGAGATGAGGTTCAGCGCTACATTTCTAATATTCTACATTATTTATCAGACTGAATCTATTACACTGCATACATATGTTGATTTAAATGGCCTATACAGACACTCTTCTGTAGTCAGTCTGTGGTGATTGCTGCCCTCGGGTTTAATTTGCCTTCCAAACGATTTGCCGACTGTTGCTAAACCTTACAAAAGAGAAGGATCAGCAGTCTGCACGACAAGAGCTGGGAATGGTTTGTGTAAAGAGGCCAATGGGACAGATACCCAAAGCTTTCAGAGAGCCTCACTGAGCTATACAATTACCACTGGCATAAGGAAGAGCCCTATCACTATATCCCCAAATTTCTATGGCTGAATTTGGCACCTTGGATTCCCTAGCCGTATTTAATTTAGCTATTTAACATGTGGTTTTGGGAGACAAAGTGCTTTTTTTTTAAGGCTGGATTGTGTCCTGTGTGTGCTACAAGGACAACAAAACAAGGATGTCTGGCTGCATTAAGTAAACAAACAGTAAAATCAGGTTTTAAAGGCTCAGTTTTCTCAGAAGAGAACAGATTCAGAATGCTGGAGTCCATACCACACTTCTCTAAAAGTCTCAAGCATAGGGGTAACCAGAAAGTGTACAGAAAAAAATACCTGCCCAGCCAAGAATTTTAACAGCTGAGCTATTTATAGGATCATGGCCCTGCAGCTCCATGATTAATGGGGATTGACTGTACCTGGTGAGCTGCAGGGTCTCACAGGAGCAAATGAGCCATGAGGAGGTCACAGCAGCTTCTTAGTGCAGGTCCAGATGGGCTGCAGCACTCCCCCTGCTCCAGCTGGGCTGTGACCCCTGAAAACTGTGCTTTCCCCTCCTAAGTGTACCACATCCATGTCAAAAACACGATTTTAGCCCTTCTTCACCACCTGGCTGCTCCAGCACCTGCTCCTTTACAGGGCTTGGAGGAGCTGCCTGACACGAGGGGTCTGGCCCTGAGCACAGAGTGCAGCCAGGTTTCCTCCATGAAACCTCCTGCAGCTCACACCACACAGTTTGGAAGTGGCTCTTAGAGGCTTGCAAGTCAGGTGTTTTACAGTCTCTAAGTCATGGAAGGAAAGCCTCATTTGGTCAGCTCCCATTTCATTCTATCCTGGTTATCCCAGGAAGTCTTCTAATGTGAATGAAGCACTTGCTTCATGTGCAGTGCTTTGTTTGACAGCTCTCTGAGCAGTGGATTTGTCTCCTCATGGAGGCAGAGGTGCAGCCCAGAAGCAGCATTTAGTCCCATGGCACTATGAAGGAATTTCCCCTGGGCTCTGTTGCACTGTGTGGCTCGTTGAAGGACAAGTGCTCCATCTGAACACAGGGAGAACAGAACTGTGAGTGGTGTTCTGCACACACAGCTTTTCCTTACTCTGCACAGCTGTTCAGCCACCCTTGGCATCTCCACTTTCTAATAAAAACACAGTGCAAACACTTGGAGCAAACATCTTTTTTTTCTTCTGGTTGCTACCACCCAGCCATGGTACAAGGGACGTCTGTATTTACCACTGCAAGCACTCTTTGAATACTTAAATGAGAGTCTTACATCTGTATCCACAGAGGCAGAACAGGCAGACACCATCTGAATAAACTTCAGGGAATTGAGCTAACATGGGATGAGCATGGTGAGTGCTGTTTAAACCACAGAGATGCAAGTTTAGTTATGGATAACCTTTGAAACTCCCACCTGCCAACAAGAACACTGAGTTCAGACTGCAACCCATACAATGCACTTAATTAACCAATCTTCCCTCCACTGAGATCCATTGGGCTTTTTTTTTTTCTCACTCATATAGAATTTCCATTTGCTTCCCACTCTGCTAACTTCAAAATGCCTCTGTACTTCAGCTAAGCCCAGTGAGTTTCTCACTGTGAATTAGACATAAAGACAAAACTCAGGCCAAATTTTTCCCATTAGCCACAGCCACAGAGATATTAATAACTGAAATGAAGAAATTAATGGTGACAAGCATCTTTTGAAATAGATGAAGCATCACTATTTCTGCCTCTTAGCAGTAGCTGATCTCTCAATACTAGCTAATTCTTTAAAAACCTAACCTTATTAAAAAGTCCATATTAAAAAGATTTCTCCCAAATAGGAGTTTGTTTCATTTTAAGGAAGATGAAGTTATTCCAACCTCAAAGAAGTTCTCACTTATTCTAGATTCTCTTACAAAATGTATGAAAACCAGACAGAGGCCTCTAAGCAAACTCAGTAGGAAAACTGGGAAATTGCTTGTTGAGTTTGCACATCATATTTGCTATATACAAAAATATAGAAAGAATATAGGAAGAGATGCTAATTTCTATTTCCTTGCAGATCACCAAAATTGGAACTTGAAATCATTCCCCTTGAAAACCTTGAAACCTGAGGCAAGAAAAATCTTCCACCTAGAAATCGTTGTTAAAATTACTATCAATATTATTACACATCCTGTAAATTATAATCAATATGATTTAACAATATTTCTAAGCCTGGAAAGTCAAACAGCAAACAATATCTCATGTGAGAATCAAACCTACATACATAATTTCTAGCTTCTTTCATAAATATGATATATATTTTCAGTTTCCAGACTTCTCTGCACGGAGTAGCTGAAAATACCAGTTTATGAATCATCCTTCTGGATTCTAATCCTTTTAATAACAAACATTTCATCCCACTGAATGTGTTCATTAGGTAAAGTACTACTGAGCATAAATAAAACAGCAGAATCTAATTTATGAATGATAAAACAGTCATTAGAGCCGTGGCAAACAATTCTCAGAGTCACATTCTACATCTCAGTGGACAAAAATATCAAGGCAAAGAGACACAAAAACCAAAATATGAATAGAACACACTTTTGATATTCACTTGGGATAAAAGGTTCAGGTGTCCTAGGCTCTAGTTCAAACAACTGATGCTCATTTTTAGTAGGAATGTGGGAAGGCAAGCTGAAGTCCAGCCACAGGAGGAGCCTTGACTCCTTGAACACACATGGAATACAGAACATGCTGCCTTGTCCTCATGTCAACATCCACAAACATTTGTGCTTACTTAAACACAGCCTGCATTCTGCTGGGCATATGAAATCTCCCTTTGAGCCAGGCAAGCAGTGACTCCAAAGGGTGTAGGTCAGGGAAAGTTGTCTCACCTGGAAAGATCCTGCATGGTCTTCCTCTTTATCACCTTCCTTTCCTTCCTTGAGGGCGATCAATGTGAACCCTCGGAAGTAGGCAGGAGTGGCAGCAGAAAGAGTCACTGGGATGGGATGAACAGAGAAATAACAAAAACACAACATTAATTGTGGAAATCAGCCACTTGCACATCGTTTCACAGCTTGAAAGGTGTGTGTTCTCGTGTTCTAAGCTGGCTTTGGTTAGAGTTAGAGCACTGACAAAAGGGAGCCAAGCCAGCCAGAATACAAAATGTTCAGTCCAAGTTTCCACATAAACTGAGAAACACTGGCATGAAATACCTCAGGTGTTTTTTTTTGGTTTTTTTTTTGGTTTTTTTTTTGGTTTTTTTTTTGGTTTTTTTTTTGGTTTTTTTTTTGGTTTTTTTTTTGGTTTTTTTTTTGGTTTTTTTTTTGGTTTTTTTTTTGGTTTTTTTTTTGGTTTTTTTTTTGGTTTTTTTTTTGGTTTTTTTTTTGGTTTTTTTTTTGGTTTTTTTTTTGGTTTTTTTTTTGGTTTTTTTTTTGGTTTTTTTTTTGGTTTTTTTTTTGGTTTTTTTTTTTGTTGTTGTTGTTTTTTTTTGAGCAGATTTGTAATCTGTTCAGATCTACAGGAGGGTTGTTTCAGTGGTGGTTTGGGGGTGGGGACACATGTGCAAGGGGTTTCTCTAGTTTAGCTTTTTTTTCTTTGTGAGGGTGTTTTTTGTTTGTTTTGGGAGATGAGGAGGAGTTAAATGTAAAGGAGCATCCCTAAATATTTGACTTAGTTTTTGTCCAGTTCTGAGCATAGACAAAGTACTTTAGTGCACAGAAAGTCTCTCTGTGATGCCAGATGACCACATTGCCTGCTCCAGCTCAGCTGCATTTAACACAGCACTCCAGCCTCTGGAAATGGGGGATCTCAAAATATCCTTCCTCTGCTTCATCCTCAGGGCAAAACAGGACACAACACTAAACTCCTGGCTGAAGCTGGCCCCTAAAGGTTGTGCTGCTTTCCAGCTCTGATTGCCAAACCAATCCCACACACCAGCAAACACCCTTCTTCACACACCTGTCCTGACCAGGAAAGCAGCACTGGATCCACCAGCACAGCACAGGCAATGCAATGCTGACTAATCTGATTTTACCAAGCTCAGCAGCAGGATTTAATCCCTGATTTGATGCCAGTGCAAGATAGCTTTGTGTGATCTGTCTGTGCACCATCAGCAGCACCCAGGCACCACCCAAGTGACACCTGAGCTCACAGAATTACGGAATATTCTGGGTTGGAAGGGACTCACGAGGATCAAGTCCAGCTCGTAAGTGAATGGCCCCCACAGGGATTGAACTCACGTTTTTAGCACCAGGCTCTAACTAGCTGAGATAATCTTAGGGTCATCAGCTGAGGCTCTTTTGAACGCTCTCAGAAAGACAGAATGGGGCAGAACTTTTGAAATTGCCTAACTCTCTTCAACAACTTACAGCAATCCTTTCCTGAAACAGGGGTAAATTTTAGAAAAAAAAAAATTCTTTAGAATTAAACTAAAAGAGACATAAAATTGAACTCTTAATTTTTTAAGTAGCTTTTACTTTAAGCACAATGCAGAGTCTCTCGTACTACTTTATTTCATACTCTTCAACCCTGACAGACACAATAAAAACTAAAGACCACCCACAGTTTTCAGAGCAAACTGCAACTACCAAGGCTGCTCCCTACAAGGGTATCCACAAGAGACCGAGGCCCCCAGGGGTTCAATCCCATTGCTAAAAATTACAGATTGCCCTTAAAAGACAGGGACTTCAAAATATGCCCCAGAGTTCATTTGGAACATACGGAGAGCGCTTAGATCTAGAAATTCAATAATGGAAAAATATAAAATAGACTATTTGAAAATTTGTAGCATTATGCAGCTGTATTTGAGCCTAAAAGTCACGGTGTTTGTACAAATACCTAAATTTTCTGACTATATGTAAAAAAAAAAGAGAAAGGATTGGAGAGATTTATTTCAAACTTTTGTGTAAGTGCCACGCTTTGACCTATAAACCTGCAAACATCTGTACAAATCTGGGGTAGTGATTGGCACAATAGTAAATCCCCCAGCTCTCAAGATTTTCAACACACTTTTCATTCCATGGAATCTTCTGGTGAGGTTAAATGTTGTGATTTGGGAGGAAAAAGAAAATTTCACATATGATATTCCAAAATGGGATAGCAGCATAATGCCATTAAAATTTCTGCTTGCTTTACAAAAAGCATTGCTGTAATTCATTAATTCATTTTCTGCCCAGTAATTAGCATGATTGGTTCAATTTTGCAAACTTCTGCAGCTCTGGCTAAATGAAAACCCACAGACAGCCTCTGAGTTGCAATAACTGAGAACAGCACACTGCTGAACTCAACAGAGATGAACACATTACTTCTGCCTGAACAGTGATTCTTAGCAATTAACTGCCATAAAAGTCTTTTACATGCAACAAAATTTTCCATATCATATGCAATTAAAGACTCTGAATCACTCTGAGCAAAAGGTTACACCAGAAATACTTAAATATGTGTGCAAGCAAACAGAGAATCCAGCTGTGAATTGACTCAATAGTTTTCATTTCCCTCACAAAGTTACAGATCAAACCAAATGGATTTCAAAAGCCTAGCTATAAAACGGAGAAGATCTGAAAAACTAGAAACATCAGGAAAAAAAAAAAAAAAGGCAAAAGGAAGGCAATTCCAAAGCCTGACTCATAGTTTTCGCATGCCTGGGGTTAGCAATACCCCTGCTGTGGTTGCAGTCATTTTAACCTCGGATGAATCCGCGCTCCCTCCAAGAGCAGCGATGCCGCTCACTCAGCAGCCGCAGCCCAGCCAGCTGTGCTCGCAGCTGGGCTCGGGAACACATCCAGCAAAAAAGTCAAACAAACCGAGCCCAGCCGGAGGGTTCAGCTGGGTCCATCCCTGCGCAGCGCTGTGCCAGCGCCGGGGACACGGGGAGGGAGCGGGAGGGCAGGGACCCGCCCGAGCATAGCAGGGCTGTGCCATGGGATTTACACATTTAGGGATGTGTGCTTTGGTAGCCCAGAGCTGGGCCAGGACACCGGGTAACACCTGAGCTGGGAAGGTTTTTGTCAGTGTTGGAACTATCCGTGTGCTCAGGTGACACCACAGCACCAGGGTTTATCCCTGGGCTGGTTCTGGGGTCTGTGGCTCTGGACTGGGTGCTCCAGCACGGCAGAGGCTGTCCCTGCACGGGCAGCACTGGGAAGCTGTCAGACCACATCTGCTCTTTACAAGGGGGCGGCTCTTTGTTGCATAAGAGCTGCGAGTTCTTGGGCTAAACTCTGCCATTTTAAACAGCAGCTGTGTCCTGCTCGCACCGCCTGCACACTCATTAACTTTCACTGAATGATATGAACTCCCTGCAAAGATCAGTTAAATCTCAGTGCAAGGCTCAGAGTTAAGGATTTCACTTTAAAGGGAAGATCACCTATCAGCAGTTACTTTTGTCTGCTTCCACCCCTCCGGCAAACCTCTAATTACTTTACAAGTTGCACTTTTGGCACACGCCTTCAACACGCTCCTCTTCCCACAGCGTCCTAAGCTGAAGGTGGGGTGATCAAAGCAGTTGCTCGTTTGGTTTCAGGCAGGAAATCTGACTTTTCTCATCCTACACAACCGCACATCCTGTGCTGTACACTGCACAAGTACCAACCAGCACCCGTTCCAAATTTCATCCATATTTTGTGAAACGTGGGAATGGCTAATGTAGTTAGAGAATGAGTGCTTGTTTGCAAAGTGTTTGCACGTTGAGGGGTAAGAAAGAAATGGAAAGAAAAAGACTCAACATTCCTTAGAAATCCCCAAACCAATGCAGTGAAGCACAACACCTTAAATGAGCCTCTCCTCAAAAACTGAGAAAGTGAACTGACCTAAAAGTGGAAATTCCATTAAAACCAGAAACAGCATCCTCACTAAAGGTATATGTAAGGATTATAACTAGTCTAGTACTCTTTTTCTTCTTCAGAATCACAATTTCGTGATATCACAGCAGAAAGTATGTCTACTGCATGTTAGTGTGTGAAATGGGCACACTACTGCCTTTTTGTAGAAGCAAGTTTATTTACATTTTAGTAGCATGAAACCTCATTTTTTTTTTCTCCTGGAAATCTCATGCAATCATTAATCTAACTCTACAATCAATAAAGCCAGGACTGAGTATTTTCAAGGATCATTACCCTGTATCACCATCCAAACTCAAGGCTCATTTGTGCCTCTGAATGCAGTGAGAACTCCGACCTTCAGTGGGAGCAAGAGCAGCTCCATCAAGGTCGAGGGTCCCCAGCAGGGAGGAGAGGACCTCGACCCTAGGATGGTGTGCCCACAAAACTGGTCCTACGGGAAGACCTGGTCCTACAGGATGACATGTTTAATTGTCTGACCAGAGAACGTGCCCTTATTTACGGCTGCCAGTGTCGGCAGACAAGAGGAGGTGAACACCCACTCAGAGAAGTTACTCAGTGCCCAGGGCCGCTGTTTTCTACCACAGTTCCAAGGAAAACAGAGGTTTCACAGCTCCTTACACACAGATCCACCCAGGCTTTCCCCTTAGGGCAGATAGATCGTGGTTGATGTAAAGGTGAATAACTGCAGGGGAGCTATAAAAACTCCCCCAGACGCAAACAGCAGCTGTGAGCTGTGGTCTCCTGATTCCCACACTGCAAGAGTGCTGAGGTATTTCCTCCAGCTTTAGAGTCTGATGTGTCACACCAGCTGATGGCGTGAAGATAAATGGATGTCCCTACACTGACACTTTCTGGAGTACATTTGCGTGTACAGATAATTCCTGGGTTATCCACTTGACAATACTAGTTTATTCCAAAAGCCCACTAGGGAATGTGCCAAGGATCCAGATTGCATCAATGCAAGCAGGGGCCATGGAAACAGGAATATCTGGCTCCAGTGCTAAGGAGGTTGTGCAAGTCTTCTGCCATGTTGCATATAGAGTAATTTGCAGATAAGTAAATACAAACAAATAAACCAACCCCCCCTCCCAAACTATCATAATATCTCAATTTTTTAATCATTAGCTGGATTTTCTATCCTATGTATAAAACAGTAAAAAGTTCTAGTTGGAAACTGGAAATGCCTTTGAAAACAAGCTCTCAAAACTTTCTGTACATTGTCAGTTTTAACTACTGCAACACTTATTTGTGTTCTTCCAACCATTCAGGAATGCAACCTTAAAGAACAATCTACACACCCCAATGTGCCATCTGAATACTTCAGTCCTAAGTGTCAGAAACATAGGCAAATGTTCTGTTCTACAATTTAGCTTTTTACTATTAGCAGTAATTTTCTTACTTCCAAGCAGCTATAATAGCCTAATGCGATTTTATTAATTGAGTTCCTAATGCCAAGACCTAATATCTCCAGAAAATTAGTTCTGCTAATTCATCTGGGAGTTTCGTTCTTCTGACATTTCTAGGCAATAGAAACTTCTTTGGCAGATGACTGAAAATGTCCAGTAGCGTTCCCACAGAAGTGAATTCCAAAACTTTTAAAGAATGTTTGCATTTGTCACTATCAAAAAACTTGGCACATCTTTGTCCTGCTTAGTAGATGCGTCAAGCTGACACTCCACATGAAACCTTTCAGAGTCAAGGTACTAACCCCAACGCTTGGAACAGTTACCCAGCTTGTGGGTAATGTGCATTTCCTCCCACCATGTTAAAATAAAACAATTTTTTGGGGAAAAAAAATCAAATCAATGGCATGCAAAGTTACAGACTGGTGCTCAAAATAGGTGAACCACTGCTGCAAATGTATTTCTCAGCCTTTGAAGAAACACAATGATTATGTTACATGCACACTTTTTTTCCCCCCAATATATACTAAGATTCCCATGTTCATGCAATGGGAAAACATTGCTTTTTACCCTGGATCTAAGAAACACTTCGAAAAACCTCCCAATATATATATTTTTTTTCCTAAAAGTATGTTAGTTATGGTATCTAAAAATGTCCAAATTCTTTTTAAAGTCCTTTTATAATACAAAGTAAACAGTACATTCCAAGAAGGTTTATTTCTGAAGGCATTATATAGTGAGGCAAGAAAAGTGACCAAAAGCTGGTTTTGCCTGCTGATTAGTAAAATACATCCAAATGTGCTTTGGAAGTTCATCCCAAGGGGTTGCATGTGACATGCTCAGGGAAGAAGGAATGCCTCCATCTCTTATTTACAGTGGTCGTTAGCACTGTCTCTGCCTCTTCCCTGTTTAAACCATCTGTTCATTTACCCAAAGAAAAAAAAAAAAAAGGGGTGGGATAAACGTAAGTGGAAAATGTGGGAAGTTGGCAGTGTGCTGCATCATGTTTGCCCATATGCTAACTCATTATATTAACATTCATATTTCAGGGCAAGAACGACTCGCTCCGAGTTTCCTCTCCTTCCTGCTGAATGTTAAAGCTTCTCCCATGCACCGGGTTGTATTTAAAGGGACAGGAAGAAATCCCACAGACGTGGGTAAACGGGGGAAGAGCGTGCTTTGCATCCCTGCAACTTGTGATCTTGTGCGGGCGCTGAGCCGGTAAGAGAGGGTTCGTAAAAGGAAGGAAACTCCTCTTAATGAGGAACGCTTGGGAGTAAAGTGATACACTGAAACCCAACTCCTCTCACTTGTCATGGAAGCATCCCCAATAAAGTAATGCGTGGGGGGGATATTACCCTGCCTTAACCCACACGGTTACACACACACACACGCCAAGAGGGATCCAGGGATGACAGGCACAGACACGTTACAGCTCCAGAGCCACTTATCCTCACCATTATCGTTAGTGTGGGATGCAGGGGGATGTCCAACTTACCCCGGTAACTGTTTCCTGGCTTGTAAAATTCTGGATCGCCCTCCACCCTGAGGCTGAATTCATTGTACCCTTCCCTCCTGGTGCCTTGGGCTCGCAGGATCCGGCTGCAATATCCCTCGGATTTCGCGGCTTTCTCCAAGGTTTCGTCGGGAAAACCCTTCGCCACCAAGGGGAAAGTCAGCGCCAGGAGCCGCAGGGCCAGCGGCTGCAGATGCGCTCCCATCCTCGGCGCTCCGCACAACTTTTTGGGGCCGGGGCGGCGGCGGGAGCGGCACGGGGGGACACGGCAGGGCCAGGCAGGGCCGGCAGGGCACGGCAGGACGGGCTGAGCGCTCCCGGGCAGCCCCAGCCGGCGGCGGCCCCAGCCTGAGGCTGCCAGGTCGGATCGGAGGGACCGGCTGGGCTGCTGCCGGCG
>VXBB01024725.1:0-38421 GCA_013399915.1 Illadopsis cleaveri
ACAGGCTGAGAGAGTTGGGACTACTGAGTCTGAAGAACAGGAGCCCACAATGGAGCTGGAGAGGGATTTTTTACAAGGGTTTGTTGAATTATAATGAGAAGTACTGGCTTTAAACTGAAAGAGAGTAAATTTAGATTAGATGTTAGAAAGAAATTCTTTCCTGTGAGGGTAGTGAGGCACCAGCCCAGGGAAGCTGTGGATGCTCCATCCCTGGAAGTGTTCAAGACCATGTTGAATGGGGCTTTGAGCAGCCTGGTCTAGTGGCCGGTGTCCCTGCCCATGGCAGTGGGGTGGATCTGGGTGATTCTAAAGGTCCCTTAATAAGCCCAAATGATTCTGTGGTACACCTGCACATTGGAGAAACAGACCCATTTACATTTGATCTTCACCAAGTACAAAGGGGAGTCTTATGATCATGCAGGACTGACCTCCTACTCATCACCTTTATGACAGAGAAACAACCTTCCAGGACATATGAGCATAGTGACAGACCTCAGTGTCTTCTGAATAACAATTCAAATGCACATATTAGATTAGCTTTTTGCACTCATTAATTAAATACTTATAGAAAACTTTACAGAGGGGCTAATGTTTGCAAAAAATAGCCTTTATTTTGTTCTTTTTATCATAGGGATGCATAGGGAGGAAAGCAACATTGATAGTTAAGGTAGGTCTCAATCTTCCAAGAAAATTTAAATATATTTTACTTCTGTGCTTTTCCAACTACAGGATAGGTAACTCCTTTAGGATTTATCCTTTATTAGACTACTGAATGTGACTACAATCACAGGAAATACTGCATACTTTTGTCTGTATGTACTTAAAGACATTACAGGACCTCTTATAAGAATGGGATTTGCTAGCACTGTGAAAATATGAAAAAAACAAAAAAATCTCTCCACTTGAAAAAAAGCTGCATGGAAAAAACAATCAAAATTGTCTAAGCAATACTATCACATAATTAGATTGCCTGGCATAAGCTTAATACATGAAATGTCCTCAGTTCTCATGCCATTCTCTGTCTTGATTAAGGAAGGAACTAAAAGACCAGACTTTTTCCATTGCTAAATTTTCCATTGTGAAATTTGACGTGTTCATGACTGCAGAAGTTCTGTTAATCAATAAATCACTGAACAACTTTGATTAATTAACTAGTCAACAACTCATAAGACAGCTCAGTCAGAACATCTGCATTTCCTTTTGTCCTATGTGACTTTTCAGTGAAATAAAATGTGGCTGTTTCTTTCCCAGACTGTTTGCTTTAAATGTTCTATGGAAGAATTATGGATTATTTTTTTTGTGCTTCAGTAGCAACTAACAGCCTCTTCTAACCTCTAGGCTTAATTTATGCTAGGTTTTACATGATTCCACTTTAACAGGCAAGGCTGGGAGTAGAAAGAGATGCAGAGTAGTTCCAGGGGTGCTCGTCTGTACCCCCACACAAGCCCAGAGGCAAAGCCTGCACCATGACTCGGATGTGTGGAGCTCTCCCACAGCAGCCTGCCAGCCACGCTGCCTGTCCTGCAGGGAAACACAGAATGCTCTGCTCTAAGAAAACAGCATTGTTTTCAAAGACAATTTGCCAGCATGAGCTTTCCTGTAAAAGGAACCATCTTATTAGCACTCTGGGTGGGATGTCATCCTCCAACAGGATGTCTCCCATGGAGCCATCTAACCTGCACTCCAAGGTTGGGTGCTGAATGCTGTAATCCTTATAAAGTCAGTGTCCAGCCCTTCTGCAGGGTATTTCAGGGTGGTGGAGGACGGCAGCAAGAAATGAAGAGGAACACATGGTAGGTGAGGGCATGTTCTCCTCTGGAGAAACCTAAAACTTGGATATGTCTTGGTCAACAGAAAACAACTATGACTGTGCACAGGGCTGGGTTGTAAATTCAGTCACACTGGGATGTCACTTGGACGCCTGTCACAGGAAATGGATCCTTGCTTTATTTGAGATTTAATGCTCAGTCTTACCCAGCTGACATTTCCAGACTCACCTGATTAAGAGAGCATTGAAAGCCTTCCTCCCATTCGCATGACCAGCAGAGACCTCTGAGCTACCTTTGGTTGCCCGTGCATGGAACAGGTCCTAAAACCTCTGAATTTAGAACTGCACCATGTTCTGGTTTATTTAAATATGTGAAATGCTGCCTCTATTCTTATTTCCTTACAGTGGTTCCAATTCATCTGTATGTCTCCCACTGTTTTTATCATTGTTCCTCATGGTAAGTCCTCTCCTCCATTTCTGTCATTCTCCCTCACAAGTCTTTGTTGTAAAAGAGGATGAGAAAAATATGAAGTGTTTGGATTACTACTAGACAGAAATCCCAGTATTTCAGGCAGATCTGTTGCTGATCTTTTCAATTCTGACAAAAAAAGGCCTGAATTTTGCTATCATTTGCCAGAACAGATGAGAAGCAAAGTGGGAACCAGGGTGTCTTCCCCCAGGGCACAAGTAGTAACACAGTTTGGTAGTCATTACCCAGAGCACCATCTGAGACTTTGATTTCAAATACATGATAGCTCAGTTTCCATCTAAAGCAGCCAACAAACAAGCAAACCAGAGAACATTACCCATGATCCTTTATGTTAATACTTCCTTTTTTTTTTTTTAAACTTGCCTCAGAAACAAAAAACAGAGGCTGCAGAGCAATATATTGAAAAAGTTGAAACATACCAACCTTTGAAGAATCACAAACGAAATACTATTTTAAATCAAAAGTATGTGTGTCACACTTTGGACCAGGTTGCCAGCTGAGGTAAAACAGTTCAGCTCCTTTAATCATATGGGGTTATGCCAATTTACATCAGCTGAGGATCTGTCTTATAATAATATGTGAAGCAGGGCTTCACCACATACTGTACTGAATGTTGGAAAACATCCTGTACTTAAATGCACGCAGCTCTTTAACTTGGAGTATGAGACTGGCCACATTGTTTGACATAAGGGTTAGTTTTCAGATAGTGAAATTTCAGTTGCCAGGTGCCAGAGGCAATTTATCAGACACTCATAAAATAAAGATCAAAAAGCCCATCAGTCTCCCACTGCATCTGGGACCTAGGAAGGAACACTTACAGCCCCTATCCTTTAAACAGCTCTCACTTAAAGAGCTCACTGTTTATAATAACAAGAAAAGGAGAAAGGGGTCAGGTCAAAACCAGCTGAACAGCAGGTGGTGTTATAAAGTTTTTTTTCCACAGTTAAAACTTTTGTGAAATAGTGGTTCAAGTGTACTCACACAAGCCTGTTTCATATTTTCAATTTGTATTTTTAGATAATTTTTGGCAATTAGAATACAAGTCACAGATTTTTTCCTCTGTTGTTTACTTGAATATGTTACAAAAATAATCCTGAATTATTTCCTTTCATGCTTCCCTTTTGACTGAAAGCCCTTGCTGCACACTACTGAACTCAGCTTTTAGATCCAGAACCAAAATTCCTCCAAAGTTCAAAGGGGTTTCCGAGCCATGTTCCTGTTCATAACCAGCTTAGTTGGAATGGTGCAAGATGAGAAGTTTGGAGTCAGATCTGAACTTTACTATTATTTAATATTTAATGAGCACTCACACTCAGTCTTGGCTGCAGTCAGAGACGTGAACCTTGCCTTCTGAAATGTTTCAATGTCGAGGCTCTGGTGTTGCCCTCAGGTCTCCTTGGTGGGGTGGAAGAAGCATCTCTCCACCTCCAAAGAATCTGTCACATTCTGGTTTGAGTCCATCTGTTATGACTTCATTCCTCAAAGACAAAACAGTCACACTCTATCAGGCAAGAATTAGCCACACATGTTCAGAGTTGTCATCAAAAACTTCCATAAGAAACGACTCAAAGGAGATGAATATAAGATACTTTGCTATTCCAGAAGAGTCAGTGAGTGTCACATGAAGGTCTCATCTCTAGTCAGCAACTGACCGTGACAACCTGACAAATTTGAAACACTAATTAAAATATAGCATTATCCCTGAGGACACAGGAGCAGAGGAATTATGCCCCGATATACTAAAAAAAATCCCATGAAGTACAGAGCACACACAGCCCCCATTTCATGGCACTGAACACACTGGAGCAAAGGGAATATATTTTGACTAATATTCATCCCTTAATTTAGGTACCTGCTGAGGTTCTTGGTATAACAAAAGGAAAGAAGAAGATACGTAAATTAATATCCTAATTACAGTATAACTCAGATATTCTGCATCATCCTCCAGAGGTGCTTTCCTCCATCAGCCAGTCTTGGGAGCCCTTGCTCCCACATAAAACCCCTAAATACGATCCTTACCGCAGGCAATGTGACTGACCTCACTGATAAAAGCATTATTTTCTGCAGTGTGCTGTTTGCTCATGCATCCATTCAAAAGTGTTCTCCTCTTGTTGCTCTTACCTCCACTGAGTCTGAGGTTTTTCACCTCAGCTTTGATTAATGACCAGTTGTTGGGAACAGTGATGTCTCCAAGTTCACAAACACAATGCTCATCATTTTTCAAAAATGTAAATGTTTGTCAACTGCACAGAGGTAATAAAAATCCATGGGAAAGAAGTGGTGTGCCTTGGATACAAAAAGTATGACTATCATTAGTATTATTTGCTGGCAAATGTGACTTTTGTAATAATGACCACAATATTGTTACCATACATCAGCATTCAGAGAGGCTAGTACCACTAATTTTCTGACTGCTATCAGGCTTCTCAAACACCTTGTCCCAGAAATCATTTTTCTATTCCAAAGCATGAGTCAGGTCTCCCATCTGCTTTGGACATCCATTCAAAAAAGCTTACTTGGCCTTAATCCCAGTCACTGAATTCTGTGTGGTATCCAGTATAGTGTGTGCATTATTTTGAAATGCTGTAATATTGTTATCTTTGCTTTATAACTGTGATCCCTTAGAGCTTTCCTTTGCATTTCCAGCATTCATTTCCCAGGCAGTTTTATAAAAATGTAATGAGGTGCTATTATTAAAGCCTATTAACTTATACAGGCTTGTTGCCTGATGAGAACTCAATTTTATTTTCCTTAAGCAGCAGGCCAGATTGCAATCAAGCAGTTTCTCCAGTGAGTATCCCAACAAATTCATCACCTTCTTTCTTAGTCTGAGATAATGCCACAGTAGAGACCAGGCCAAAACTTTCCTTTTTCAAAGTTACAGCGAAGATATATTTACTCTTTTCAGAGTAATTGGCTGTAGTAAGGTAGTTCTTTCCTTCATTTTGTAGTTTCTTCTCCTGATTTCCAACTTTCATCCCAGAAATTTGACTGAGATATTTATGGATTGTGCTGAGCTCATGGGTTTTAATTAAGATTTCTACATACCTGAATAATTTCTATAACTTACCTCTTCTAGCAAGACTAGCATTAGGCTTGTGCAGCATGTGTAGGCACAAGACCACACAAAGCAGGAGGCTTTGCATTCCAGGTCATCATCTCCAGAGGCCAGAGCACAGCAAGAGCTGCCAAATTGGTTGAGATGGGCCCCAGCTCCGCCTGCAGCTGTCAGGGCCCTCCCACGCACTGACAAAGAAAGATTTTCCCACCCTCCTCTGACCTCCAGAGATGTGCCTAGTGTGGAAACCTGCTGAAAGCACCAAGGTGTTAGGCATTTCTGCTTAAAAGGGCTGGAGGAGGAGAAAGACCTTGCAATGAAAGCACAAGGTTGTCTGTCTTCAGTTCCTAGTCCTGTTGCACATTGCTTCTCTGACCTTACATTTTACTCCCTCTACTATTCTGTTTTGACTTTGTGTTTCATAAAGCATGAGAAGAGAACTTCTAGCTGTGATTCATGGAAAAACACAGCCATCAAACTGTGCTCAGGTTATTAGTGAACTTAGTGAAGATAGGGCAAAACTTAAAAAAATAAGGGGTGGGGGGGGGAGTTTTTCAATATAGACTATGGAACAGAAAGACCAGATTCATTACAAGATAATGTTATACATTTAAAAAATATTAATAATGCAGCAGCTTGGATATGTGATTCTGCTCTTACTTCTAAAAAAAAAGATATGCATACTGGGCTCCTGAATCTCAAAAAAACAACATCTTCTGGCACTGCAAATATCTCATGAGATTCCTTAATTGATCCCCTTGTGAGTGTCCAAAATGTACAGATTTTTGGAAAGCTACTTTCGTTGAACTGGAATTCTTCCTAAATTTCCTTGGCACTCATCTAATGAAATCTGAGGTAGTTTAACAAGTATTTCACAAATGCCAGACAAAATGCTACCTCAAGCTGTCTCCATAGATAGGACCTGAGTGGGATGGCTGAGCAAGATTTTCATGGCAGACCCTTCAGCAAAGGATCCAGATAACAGTATATAGCAGGGAAGTCACTTTAAAGGGGGTTTCTACATTTTCTGTGCAGTCAACTGGGGAAAGTGTAGTGTCTTTCAAGGCATCTACTGAGAGACTCAAACTCCCTAATTTTAGGCACAACAGAGTGGTGAATGGGATTTCCTCTAGAGCAGGCACAGGTCACTGAGGCAGGTGAGACACACCTTCCATTACCAAAGGAAAGCTGACCTAATTTTTTGTAAGGCCTTTCTATGGCACCAAAGAGAAGCACTTCACACATCAGTCTTTTACATCTTTTTTTGAACTTGGCTCTGCCCATGGATCCCCCTAAATCATCTAAGAAGCCCATCCTGAACAGAACAGAGCCTTCAGGTATCAATTCAGATCTCCCTCTATAAATTTTCTGCATGCTAAAGCCAGATGAGATTATTATTGTCACTTGATCTGTTGTGTAAGACACCCCCTATATTTGCCTTCATAATATAGTTTATGTTAATATACTGGCATTTAAAGCAATCAGTTTCTAATTATATATGTTCAAACTCCATGTTTCCTTAGCTAAGCTGCTCTAAACTTTCATTAATTATAGTACAGATCAAGTTTCACATGACAATAACTTGGAGGGCTATGATTTAAAACAGAACTTGTGAAATTACCACTTCTATGTATATTGGTGTGCAGCTAGACAGCAAAATATATGCCTCCATATAAAAATTGACATACATATTTTTGATGTGAGCCCTGTCATTAAATGGAGTCAATTACTCCTTTTTGCTATTCAAAATTCTACCAATTCTTTCCAGTACAACTCAGGTTCAGTTCTTGGCTGCTTCTTTATGCTGGCTCTGTGATTTTCTCAAATCTAGCTTTTCCACTCATTAAAGTCATAGCTAAATTCTCCTTTCCCTCCTGTCCCTCTGCTCCCAAATCCCTTCACCAGCATGTTGGATATATCTTATCAAGTCAGGAGCAAGCTCCTTATTCTGGAATACAGTTCCCACCTACCTCTGCAGCCTTCCCTCGGCCCATTCCCACGGTGTCTCTCCAAGCACCTCCCAAGCCTTCAGCCTATCTGCTCCAGTTGGCTCTTTTCCTGCTCTCTGTGGTCCTCAGGAGCTGCCAGCTGGCCTGCTCTTCCGTCTTCCTCAGAAAATTAGATGCTTTTGCTGTCCCCACTACCTAATGTGGAGTCAGGTTCATGTAACCCCATCTTCAGAAGGAGAGCTCTATACTCATCTTTATTCTCTTGCCTTGCTGTTGGCACCATTTCTGGGGCCAGGCTCTGGTAAAAGGAAATCAAAAAGTTGTGTACAATTCTTGGCAAAGGTATAATGAGCTGGCCCATGGACATCAGCTGCTGGATGGAATCTAAGTTCCTTGATGGCTTTATGAGCATGTCACCAAACACTGACTTGCCTGTAGTTCCAAATGTTCACTGTTTGTTGAGGAGGCAGAAGCATCTTAGTTGTATGCAGAGATGGTGAAAAAACAATCCAGAGCTGTCACTAAAAAGAGAAGAATTTGCTAAAATTGTTGCCAGAAAAATATTTAATTTACAAAACAAAAAAAGCTCTCTTTCTCCCTTCAGTATTTAAAAGTCACATCTGGCCATGCAGTTTTGTTGCAATGTCTTAGGTAGCCACTGATTCTTTGTTCTGGAGTGTTAATACCTAGTTTACAAATTGCCAAGTGTTGAACTACTAATGATAGGGTTATTTAATGTTTCTAGACAAAAGGAATTACTTTTCTCATATGTTATGAGAACTAACCATCATGGGAACAAAAGGAAAAGTTGGCTACTGAACCAGAGGAACTAACAGATCCATTACTTTCCTGGAAATGTTTCCTTTTAGTTGGCTAATGTGCATTATGAGCTAACGATAATGTTGCACATGACTGTATGGAAGGGATGACCTTTTTCTGTCTATTCTCTGAGAAGACAGACATAATCTATCTCCATTTCAGACAGCATACAGCACATTAGTATGTTTTAGTGTCTATTTACACTAGAACTGGGTGCTAGGACAGCTCAGTAATTTCCAAGTCACAGATGGTTCATGTCTGGGCCATTCAACACAAAGCCTGCACCCATTTTTATGGACATACACAGCTCTTTGAATACCTTTCTCATCTTTTTTGATTATCTAGCCAGGAAAGTTGTTGTCTTAGAAGACTTATTTTCAAGCTCCCTTCTGGGAGTGAATTTGATTTCATTTGGCAGATGAAAATGAAAAGAAATAATATCCATTTCCCCCTGTGCCTTTCTCCCAAATAGTGTTCTGAACCTAGGTTACTTTTATTTCCTCTGTTCTGACAGAGGTGGCTCATTTTTACTCTTCCCAGCTTCATCTCAGCTCAGCATTTTTTGTCCTCAATCAGTGGGAAAAAATTATCTCATTGGAGAAGTGTGTCCTCTTCCTTCTTAAATTCCATCCCTCCACAAGAACAAAAAGAGAAGAGGAGAAATATCTGGTAACAACACAAGACAGGATTGGAAAATTGCTGTATGAATATCACCATGTCCTGTAAGGCTTGACTGATACTATATGTCCTGCGGAGAAAAGTACTCCTGGCCAAAAGAATTTTTACATCCCCATGCCTCCTAATTTGAAACATTGTTCCATGGAGGAGAAAGGAAGATTTATATTTTTTTTTTAATGTATTTAAAAATTATTGTGGTGCTGTAATCCCTCCTCATCACACAAATCTCACAAATATGTTGTCACGCAGACCCCTCTGACATTTGAAAATTTGTATTGTTCTTTAGCCTGCTAACCATCAGCAAGATCTGTGAAATCTGAGGCTGAAGTAGAATGAATACATGTTTCACAAATAAATGTATTTTAGAGACAGCATTATGCAGAAGGATAATTAAATAGGGCTCCTGAATTCTTCTGTGTGTGGGGCAGGGCTGCACATGACTTGGCATGCCAGAAAATATCTAAGATGAAGCATGGGACAGATAGTGTTCAGGATATGCCAAATTCTGTACAGAAAGAAGAGATATAGGTTAGGTACTTTGTGAAAAGCTGAAGGCTTTAGTCTCTGGTTTGGTCCCTGATTTAAAGCAGTCATTTTTTTTCTGGAAAACACAGAAAGAAATTTTTATTATGTTTGTTGATTGACTGCCTCTGGCCCAAGACAGTAAACGAAGCACAGTTACTCTTGGATTATACCCAGTTTCACCATTACTGATTGATCTTCCAAGGAGAAATCAGCACGAAAGGCTCGTTGCCTGCTACTGCTTGGCAGAGAGGAGACAGCAGTGTCAGGATGGGACCACTGTGTCAGGAAGGCAAAAACAGACTTCTGAGAGCAACCCAGATTTAATGTCAGTTTTGTAATTCACCTGTGGTACTACATCCTTTATATCTGGGAATGCTTCATTAAATACCAGGCATTGTTTAAAAATAAATTTGCCAAGCTTTTTTTTTGTTTTTCTTTTAAGTCTAAAGCCAGCAAAGAAACTGCTTTCTAGACAACAGAGATAGCTTAACTTCAACAAATGTATTAATGCTGATAGTGTTGAAGAAGAAACACATCTCTGACAAGGACTGAGCAGAGGCTGCACAGAAGATAAGGAAATTATTTTTTTAAATGAAGCCAGAGGAAAATGGAATAAAGATAAAAATACTTTATAGTTGGGGGTTTTTTTTCCAAGTGACAAAAATCTGCTGGATTAATACAAAATCAACAGGACTGCCTCATTAAGGAACAAAGTTATCTTGAGACTTGTTTATCAAACCAAATATTCTAAGAATCTGTTTTAATTAAAAACATTACTTCTATCTTTTACCAAGCGCAATCTTCTATTTGGCACAGCTTTAGTAGCAAGTGGCAGATATTTAAACAAATGGGATTTTAGCCATGGAAGAGCAACGATATCTATCCATTTGGTTTGTTTAGAGTCCATTCACACCTTGACTGATATCTATAGGTCTTGCACAGATGTAGCAAGGCCAATGCATGCTTTAGTTTGTGGTGTTGTCTCTCTCCTACACAGGAGTGGGTTGGTACTGCAGGGCACCAGCAGAAGCCTGATTACACAATGCCACTCTCTCCCCCTTCTGGCAGGAACAGCAAGGCAGGACACAGCCCCAACAGTGATGAACAGCTGCAGAATTGTCCCTTCTTATATGACACAAATCACAGTTGCTGTACTGTTGAGGAGTTCATTCCTCTTAATTCTTCCTTCTTTTTCGCCCTTAAGCTTCCTTCCCCTCACAGGTATGTTAGTCCCAGCCAGGCACACCTGGGGATTCCCATGTGTCTTTCCACCTTTGCACTGTGGGAGAAAAAGAGTCCTGGAGTTCTGTACTTCAGAGAGGCAGAGATTTAGCAGTGTCATTCAAAGTATACGTCCTCATTTAAAGCAGCTACCTAGTTACTTCAGTAGTTAAACTTCAAGTGCTATTTTGGAGAAAAGCGTGGGAACTGAGATTTGCTAGATGTGCCCCAAAGGAGAATTTGTCTGGTTTTAGATTGTGAAATACTCCAGCTTCTGGTATTGTTGTTCCTTTTCATTTCTCAAAGTAAACACATATTGCTACTCTGATGTGTCTGGTCCTTCAAATGTTAACACACAAGAGTAAACTTTTATGGTTTCACAGATCAAAGGGTTGTACAAAATTAAGAACATGCATAAAGTGTTTGCAAGATCAGGAATGCAATCTACTGTGCCCAAAATAAAAATTCAGAGAAATTAGAGAAAACTTTGTAGAGATTTTCTTCATCTTGAATTCAAATGAATACATCAGAATGGCCTGAAGCTGAACACAAAACCTTGGAGTTCAATCTGCTTCATGAAATCTCTGTCTAAGGCAAAGAATAAACAACTTGCAGAAAATGAAATTCTGGTTCTGGCTCTGCAAACTAAATGCCTGTGCTTAACTTCATGAACAAAACCTTTGATGACTGCAGGTTTACTTTATAAAGGTTTGTCACACACTGGATCTGTGTGACTTTTTTATGGCTTGGCATACTTAGATGTACTTTTGTTTGCAGAGCACTAAAAGGAATCAGTGGTCTCATATGAGTAAGTTCAGCTTTCATTTCAGGGGATTTTTTAAATACCTAGATTTTGTTGAGCAACCCATAATATAAAAGTTCTTCCTTGCAGTTGCAAAACAAAGCTTCTCCAACACTAGCTGCTGTATTTCACATGCATATAATATTGTTATCAGTTGCTTATTGACTTAAAAAATGTTTGATTTCTCTCTCTCTCTCCTACTTAGCAAGATTAAAGGCTTATATGTTCTGTTATACCATACCATATGTTAAGAGGAAAGACTAATTTTGGCTGCCTACAACATTTCAGGCCCTATTTAAATAATATTAGCTAAAAGCTCAACTTGTATAAATGCTTAAATCTGCAGATGTAAAGCTTTGATTAACGAAGTCCTTTAAGGACCAAAATCTGCAATTTACTGCTTTTGAAAAGTCTGCCATGCTCCAGGGAGATGTACTGTTTCTTGGTGGAGCCCAGGCAGGACTCACTGAGGTACTCACAGGATCTGTTCACACCCACTGAATTTCACTTAGGAAAAAGTCTGTGGAACTCCCCTAACCACATCATTATGATGGTTAAAAAGCTCCAAATTAAAGCCAATTTCTACTTTTCTCTTGCTAAGCTCACTGACAACTAAAAGCAAATGTTTGATTTTTTTTTTTTTTTTTCTTGTATTCTGTTCCCCTTGTTCTTAAATGAGGCCTGAATGAGGGTTTGCTTTCTTTTGGGGAGGTATCACACCATGCAAGCACAGGGATGAGAGCAGGCAGAACTGCTGACATCAGCCTTCTGCCAAAAGCTCATGAGCTGGAAGGTCAGATTACACAAATCAGCCCTGTGATAAGATGCTAAGGGGAGATGATCACATCCTCATCAATTGGAAGAGATCAGTAACTTTTTACAGTGTGTTCTCAGACAGCTGCTAGAATTAAATAGGCACTAAATTAAGGATTTATGGTTCTCTGATGGATGTAGTAGATTCAGTAGATTTCCTTTCTTACAGAATTTGGGGGGCTGTGGGTTGCTGCAGTTAGCAAGGAAAATCAGTGGCTGTGTTTCAATCTCAAACGTCAACTTGTTGTTTGAAGAAATCAGAAAAATATTTTTTCCATCCCAATGGACGACTTCAAGAATTCTTCTGTTTATTTGCTCATTTTCTGTTTAGCTAGTGGGTTGTTGTTTTGGATTGTTTGGTTTAGTGCATTTCTCCTCCCTCTGTGACATTGCACATTGGAAACCTTGGGACAGAACAGCACTCTGAGAGGATACAAAGGATTCCCTTGGCCAGCTGGGCCCTCTGCACAAAGATTAAGGCATAATCACATGATACAACCATACTCTCTAGGATTAAGTATAGTGAGATATATAGATATAAATTCACATATATTGGTATTGTAAATTATAAATATAATGCCATTAAACTCAGTTGTTTGAACCGGTATTATTTAAAAACAGGAAAGAAAATATAAAACCTATGATCGTTATAGCACACCCTTCTTTTTATGCCATGAAGTCATCATGCTTTTCTTAAGTACCCCTCTTTCCATACAGATTCACTTGCTAATAATTCCATATCTTCACTAGATGCTGGATCTGCTCTGCTGCATGACTGATCCACATCTCTCTCATGTGCATGTATGTTACCATCATTAGCTACGGTGAGATCACCTCAACAATCACAGAAAGACCATTAATTACTCTGAAATTCCTTCAGTCTTTCACTAGATGTCTATCTAAAGCCCTGCATTGGAGCATAAATACATCCTTATGGACTTTTCTTTTAAAACTTGCATCCTGGTTACAGTGAGTTCTGAGGGTAAGCAGTAGCCAATTGAGTTTTAATGTGGCACTGTAAATATATGTGTTCCACAATGCCTTGTAAGCACAAAGCACTCCAGCTGATGATCTATATCAGACCATACATCTGGCAAGAATCAAGAAGATATTAAACCTGCTGCCTTGAAGAAAACACCACCAGCAAAGTCTGATTGTATTAGGAATTTCATACAAATACGTATTTTCATTTTGATATGTGAATTATACTGTGTATAAATGTCTTCCAGGCTTGTCCCATCCACACCTAGTGGGTGACCCTTCAGATCCCACCTGTTGGGACCAGTCCCTTTGTATATTCACTGTATAGGCAGTAAGTCACCATCAGGCTTTTCATCAGGCTACCTGGGATGGTTCCTAGGAAGATGGGAGAGGTGTTGACCAGAGAATGTACATGTTACTGGCCAATCCTGGGAATTACATTTGCAATTAACAGACACAACTACAGAGTCTGGTTTCTTAAGGAAAAATCACTAGGGGCTACTGTAGATTAGAGACACAGTCATGCCTTGCATCACACATTAGCATTCTATGATACATTCGACAATTACACCCAGTTGGATTTTGTTTGAAAATCCCCACGTAGTACTTTTGTGTTTCCTTACAGGTATTGATGCAGATTTAGGCACCCTTTTTAATTTTTTTTTTAATTAATTGGATATGCTGTTTTTTGAATGATCTGCAAAAATACCAGTCACTTTGCTTCAGATGTAGATTAATGATTTTAAAGGACCATATTTGTGCTCAAACCTATGCATTAACTATTTATTATTGGATAGATTTTCAATTGCTTATTTGCTTATTTATCAATTGCTTTTACAGAATTTTTACAAATTCTTAATTCCTGATCCTCTAATTGATGTTTTCTTTAATCTAAAAGAAATGGAAGACATTTACAGTGATGTGATTTTAACCATACTGGAATAACAGTGCCAAGTGAAAAAGTACTTCTGGAATCTCAAAATATCTCCATATTTCAGACATCTTAGATGTGTTGCATTCCCAAAAGAATTAATCATTCAAGGAGCCAAGCCCTGTCTCATTCAGCTGGGCATGATGTGCACAGCAGAGGCTGAACAGAAGAGGGTCAGCATTACTGCAGCAGTAGATGTTGTTAACAGAAAAGAAAAGCTGGAAAGGGAATTGGTGCTACTTCTCATGGAAAATTCTTACATGTTTCCTCCCAAAGCCCAGATGTGCATGTTCACATCCACTGATGCTTTATTTGAAAGGTCCAAATAGGACTTGATTCTTTCTGTCTAAAGAGGACTTGGTTCTTTCTGTCTAGGGAGAAGCTTCTCCCCAAGGGAAGCAGCGCCAGAGACATAGGTTGGTTTTATGCTGAGTTCTTTACATATGGCAAAGATACAGACTCATCTAACAATAGTCTATTATGATATGTCAAAATCATAGGATTACCTTAGGCTGGGCTGTTAGGACATACTAGGCTGATCTATGTCAGTGTTGCTTTAACTTGGTGCCAATTTTTGAGGTGTTTTGGACTCTGATAATGAGACACAGGATGGGGGATAGAAAAACAAATTGAGAACAAAGAAAGAGGGGGTTAAGGGAGTAAAATGCTATCAATAGCAAAACAGATATTCCTGATGATTAAAAAAAGAAAGCTTTGGAAACCAGCCATTCTTACTATAACATGCAAGAAGGAGAACCTCACAGTGGTTCCACTTCATCTGTACCTCCCACTGTTTTCATCACTGTAGCTCATGATGAGCCCTCTCCTCCATCCCTGTCAGTCTCCCTCACAGACCCTTATGATCTTTCCTCCTCTTATGGTTTTGTGCTTTTAAATTGCTCAAAGTCTGCCAGGAAAAGCAAATGTCTAAATATATAACTGATACACCCGTTCACCTTGGGATGAATGTTTTATTGGTTTGGATGTCATCATATTCCTCACAATCACACGTCCCTCCCTCCAGCACATATGGAAAGCAGCTGCATCACACGGGCACTGCTCTTACAGTTTAAACCTGGGAGACTCAGAAGTTCAAGATTAAAAAAACAAAATAATAACTCTGACATCTTCTTAGCAAGCCCTAATTGTAATCATTGCAGAAGTGATGCAAGGTCAACGAGAAAGCAGAAAGGTCAATGAGAAAGCAGAAAGTGTGCAAGGAATAGTAGTTCTCCTGTCTTCAGAAGATGCTATTCCAAAGGAGAAATGGCACTATTACTCCATATCTGTGTGAAAAAGTTCTCAAAAAAAGAAAAAAAATGCCCAAGTTTCTGATTCCATCTTCAATTTTATTGAAGAAACGGGAGTGAATACTTGCATCTGGCATAATCAGGCAGCAGAGTGTTCTAAAAATAACATTCAGTGTTTAACTAGAACTTTTCATCCAGATATCTTAAAGCCATTTACAGGGATGGATAAAGTACATTATCCCCACTTCACAAGAGAGAAGATTCAAGTTCTGTTGACTTAATTCACCTGCCCAAAGACAGCCCCTATTTTCACCTAAGAGACAGGACCAGATTTATGACAATCCAAGAAGTTGAATCCTGTTCTTCCACTCACTCATTCTATTGTATTTCCATGGCAGCACATTTCACATTAGATGATGAGGGAGAGGTCATGGGACCTTCCAAGATCCTCATGCCATGCACACCCAGCTGTGCCTGGCCCTGTGGGCTAATAATGCCCCACAGACTGGGGCATGGGTGAATAAACAGAGAACTGCTGAACACTTTGTCTTCAGAAAAGCTTTAAATCATTAAATCAAATGATCACCTAAAATTTTTCCTTTAAAGTCCATGATCAGACATGGCCAAGACTGTAGAGATCACAGTTTGAATCAAAGCCTTTGAATATTGCAAGCTCTTGGCATAAATTGTTCAGTGCAGCAGGAAATCTCTCACAATGCACAGAGCTGGTTCCTAGTTGCAAAGAGCCTCCCACTCACATGGCCATCAGGACAGAAAGCTTTCAGCATGACTGCACAGCACACAGCAATCAGCCAATGCTATATTTAGACTGAGATGTTTTCTTTCACTCCAGCTGCATCGAGAGACTGGAAATTGCCTTGCATACAAGACCCAGAATTAGCTCCTTGACTTCATTCACTCCACTAACACAACACTTGCTTTCTCCTTCCCTTCTGATGTCCTGACTTTAGTGAGCCACAACAAAAGACCTTTTCCGTGGTTGGAATGGGACCGTGGTGCGTGGGTATTTTCTTGACACATCAATCCATTCATGCTGCATAATCATCAACACATTTGCTTTTACTGACAGCCTTTTTTCTCTTTTTCCTTTTTAAACTTAGCATCTGTCACTGACAGATTACTACACCTGAGTTACTAAAGCATAGAAAAACAGCAGTGCCTTGCTCTAAACCTGCATTTATTTTTTTCTCATATAAAGCATAATTCATTCATTTTCCCTTTGTTGTTTCAGTTAATAGAAAAAAAGTCCTCCCAAGATACAAAAGACAGATTATTAGGCAGAAAGAGTCATGACTGTCACTTTTCAGGAAAAACACAGAAAAAATCTGAATATTTTCTCTTTTCCCAAAGCTTCCCTGCTACCATTTCCAATGGGGCTGCTTATGGCAGTCTACAGTACTCATTATTAAGAAAGCAATAGATGCTTTTCCAGTTCTCAGGACCACAGGATATGCTGCAGCTGAGCTGCTTGCTCTGCTGGTCACATTGCTGCTCTTTATAATTTCATATTATTTGTCTTGCTATTACACCAGCGGTCTCCTGGTGTCAAATGCTCTTGGGAGAGAACCTAAATAGACCTTCAGTTACAAGTTTGACTTGGAACATTTCACCTCTGAAAATGAGAATGCTGTGAAGATACACTGATAATTTCACACATGTGACCTCTCTAATATAACAGATCATCTTCCTAATGGGGCTGAGATGAAGAGACTTCAGGTGGTAGAGGTCAGAATCCGTGCTTCATATTAGTAACCAGGAAATCATCCAAGAACATGGCAGGGGACTTCTTGATAGGTACCAGCATAGGAAAGGGAATCGAAATCTGAAATAGTTATGAATTAGTAGGATATCCAGCAGAAGTGCTCAGATTGGGAAGTGGCCAGCACATGGAGACTAACAAGATAAATGTGCAGAATATGCTCACTTTATTGCTAACTCATCTCTGTGTCTCCCCTTCTCCCCTGCACGTTTATTGCCTTTTGATGGTGTTTTCCAACAGCACTGTAACTTTTCAGTGCACAGGCTGATGGGCCACAGTGTACGTATAAGAGAACAGTGAAGCCTGGGCTTTGAATACTTCCAGATTTCTGGGTGTATCCTTCCATTGTTCATCTTAATAAGCACATAATACTGGGATGACAGGATGGAGCAAAGGCGAGGAGATGCTGAAGGGAAGTGTAGCCATCCAGTGGTCACTCAGTGCTCAGCTACACAGCAAGTGGTGCATGGAGCTGGGAGGATTTCCTGGGACTGTTCCTTAAAGCTGTGAGAGAAAAAAGCTCCTTAAAGCTCTGGCAGAAAGAGTGCAGGACACAAATTCACTTGACATTTTAGTGACCGTATTTTGGCTTCCATGAGATGACAGGAAATACTTCAAAACTTTAATATAAATCTTCCCATTAGTTAATTTACTATGCAAGATAAATATGTAATATTCCTACAGTGTTACTTCAAATTTTCATTCTAATAGTATCAACAAGATCAAGCTGAGCTCAAAGCCTGATGATCAGTGATAATGATCTCTAATGAATGGCAACTTTGGCCATAAAGATTTTAAGATCAGACAGGGAAGAAATAAAAAAGTACCACTCGTGCCCTAAACCGTCAGAGACGTCACATGCAAAGAGTTAATGTGACTTCCATGGTCACTCCAGGAATCTGCAGTCAATATATGAGGTGAATCTCTATGTCCTGTGTTTTAGTCTAGTGTCACCCTCGAACAGCTTTATTTCCTACACTGTGCATTCAGCACTGAGAAGCTTGCTGACTTAGATTCACATCACCTTACATTTGCCAAGTGGCTATTCGGAAAATCACAGAAGCATAGAAAATGGAAAAAAAACCCACAATATATTAGCAATTTAGCTGTTGTGAAGCAACTTTTTTTCTCGTCACAGAAATAGAGTGGTTAGATTTCAGGGTTTTATCTTAGGTAGGACAGACAAGCTTTGTGTTTTGGGTTCCAGATATCTTTGGGCACTGACCTGTCCATAAAGAGTAAGGTATCAACTATGTACTTTGCTGATATGTCAGAAGTCATTTTCATAAAGTGCTATTAGATTACTACAAAAGAGAGATCATAAAAGACTACAGAATTAGTATTATGTAAGGACATTTGGCCTCAAAGGATCACAACTGATAAAACTATTCATTGTGACAAAAAAGTCCATTTTTTAAATTAGGAATGGGCTGATAGTGTCCAGAGCTAGGTTAGGGTTGTAATTCAAGTTTTAGGACAAATTGGACAAATGCTCAGTCATATTATCAGCAATATCCTGAGACTGATTTTATGAAATTCGGGTATGTCTGAACCAGAAAATAGGCCCCTTCCAGTATTGGATCCATCTGCTATTTTGATGTTAAACACAGATATGTATAAAATAAAGTGCAGAGATGTAGAATTCAAAATTCTACTTGGATCATCTTTATTTTTCAGCTTTAATTTAAAAAAAAAACAATTTCACTTAATCAGAGCTTGTATAGTATGCAGTTTTTCCAACCTTAAATCCTGGAACTTTAATGAAATCTCAGTAGTGAGCAATGACTAGGCATGTTAAATGTTGGACTGTCTGGGGTTAAGCCTTCAAAAAAACCCAATCTTGTTGTGGTTCCACTATTGCTAAACAGTAAAATAAACCCTATTGACTCAGGCTGGATAACCATCAGGTCAGCATTAAGCCCTTTAAAAACACACCACATCCTCTCTTCCTTTACACAGAATTGGTATAAAATTGACTTATTTAACCTCACTAATCTGGTCACAAACCTCTCTCTAGTTATTAGGTTAAAACAGATGTATCCCAGGAGACCCTGAGGAAAGAGGAGAGGAACCACGTCTCCCTTGAAGCACCTCCTTCTGGTCACTGGTTGCTGTTGGGTACTGGCTACTGGACTATATCAACAATGGATCTGATCTACTGTGGCAATTCCTTTAGCCTTCCTCCCAAAGTATGCTCAGTTTTCAAACTGAGAAGGAAGTTTTCCTCTGAGAAGGAAGAGGTAAACCACGTTCACAATTAATTGAAACATACCACTCCATTTTTATCTCCTACGGTATTTCTAGTAGGTAAGATGGAACAACCTGATTCACAAAACTCAGAGATTTTCTCCCGCAAGCTGAATCCCCTTTGCCATTCACGAGTGAATTCTCCTTTCTCAAAGATCAGAATTAATTAAAGCAAATGTTCTTGGAAACACTTATATTTTATATATTCATATTTCTATAAATAACTCAGCTGGCAGCATCATCCTCAGGTATAAGTTCAGAGTCCAAGGAAGACGTTCATAAATGTTTATCTTCCTTATCTGTCATGAACTGTCCTAAGAAGTGGGCTTCACTTTATAGCTTTAGGAGTGTTTTCTCTGGTCAAAATATATGAAGTGTGAGAGGTGCAAAGAATAAGCTTCAAGCCACAGCATATTAGTTACATGAATATTAAAAACCCCCAAAACCCCAAATACCAAAATCAAAACAAAACAATGGTCCTCAAAGTAACAAAGTTATTTCAATCTGTTTTCCTATCGCTTGGGATTTCAGTGATAGATTCTCCATTTCCTCAGAAAGGGTTAACAATGACTGATACTCTCTTTCAATGATCGTGTTTTTATTCATAAAGGCAACTCCTTTGACAGTCACATTCCTGCCTTCTCCTCAAAGAGGACTCTCACACAGACCGTACATAAAAACTGTAGAAGCCTGGTATGTTTAGTAGTTCTTCCTGAAATTAACCAAAAATATTGAAAGCTTTCAGAGATACAAACACATCATCACATAAACTCAGCTTCTCTCAGTCAAAGTCCAAGGCAAGTGGTGTCCTTTTGACTGCTCCTAGAAACCAAAACCAGATAACCTTAAAATCCAATTTTGCATTCTGCAGAGCTATAAGGAGTTTTACTTACAGCCAAACCAGGTCTGGCTGCAAACACTACATTTGCTTCCAATTGAGTAAAGTGAAACTTTTGTGGAAGCAAACTCATACAGAGTTCCTGAATGACGTGCATTAGCCATCAGTGCTTTCTTAGTTGTGACAATAATTAGAAATGGGGTCTGAACCAAAATTCTTGGAAGTAAATAACCCCATTCTTGGATTAATTTCCAACTCAAACCCAGATGCAGCTCTAAATTTCACAAATTAGTTCCCCCTCAACACAGAGTAAAACTGAAACTACATACCAGATCCCCCAAATTCAAGAATTTTTAAATCTAGCTCTGCTTTTTGTGGTTTGGACACCAGACTCTTTCTAGAGATATTTTCAAGGTTAAAACCTAGTAACAGGCAAAGAGTTTCTAGTGTTTTTCTCCTCAGAAAATACTTCTATATATCTTTCAGCTGGTCAAATTATCCTATTTGAAACGCATTTGTAATGACTGAGTGACCTGGTTGTGAGGCTCTATCTGATCATTTGCAGACCCTGTTAAACATCAGCTTGTGCATTACTTTAGCAGATGGCTTAGCTAACATATAATTTCTATAGGTATATAAAAAAACAGTTGGAATCAGAAAGCATAATGGCCTCAAGATTCTTTCTCCATTTTTGCAAAGTCATTTTCTTCCAATTGTTATAGCACAGCAGCAAAAGACTATAGAGAGAAAATGATGTTGGGGTAAACCAAGCTTAATAAGAACACTATTTAAGTATTACGTTAGAAACCGTATTACCTTAGAAACCCTAATATCTGTATGAAAATGAGTATTTCTCAGATAATTATAAAAGGGAAGGTCTAAAACGTCCATATCAACCAAAGCAGTTTGATCAGCACTGATTTGGTCATGGTCATAAATATCTGCAGTCTCCAGAGAAGTTTTATTTTGACATAGCCAGCAGTAAAGAGCTGGTCTATAAAAAATAATTCCATAATTTATTTTCAGGAGATAACATATTTTAAAGGACATGCATTATCAAAATTAAGAGGCAAGACATTGCTCAATGGTGTTTGGATTTTATTCCAGATGACAAAGAAACAATATATGGATTCACAGCCGATACTTTTCAGAGTTTAGAGGGACAGAAAATCTAGAGCATACCTTCAGAAGTAAGTAGTAATTCATGCTATACTCGATCTGTATCTGAGTCCTGGAGAGCAAGAGGCTACTCTGCAATACCATGAGGGTACTTCACTGTGCCCGTTGCAGCCCTGATCCCAGCATGTGCATCCATACAGTGGGAAAGATAAGCTCTGCAGTTTGCCCCACAACTTTTTCCATCAGGGTATAAACTGAAATGGCATGTGAAAGCCTCTGTACCTGTGGACCCTCTTTTCATTTGGAATGAAATACTGATGTACAAGTGAAAGAAACACAACCCCCACCTACCCCTCTCAAAATGCTGGAATGAGGCCATAGTGCTGCATGAGTTGAGCCTGCAAGGATCCTGCAAGGATCCTGCAAGGACCTGTCAGTCCTGTAGTGTTGGCTCAGCCAAAGAGCCCCAGTGGGAAATTTCTGCTTTGGATCATCCCCTAGGAGAACCCACCACTCCCTAGTGATCATGCAGGAAACCGAACTCTGTGTTTAGAGTCAGCCTTTAAAGATACATTTGTTAATCATTTATCCTCTGTTAAATGCATGGCATTATGTTCAGCTAATATTAGTTCTGCTGTGAACAGCAGTCAATGTCTTGCGTGCAGAGTTGTGGGTGTTCTACACATGCATTAATGAGAGAATATGTCATCCTCTGGAGCAAAGTGAACATATATCAGAAAGTTCTGTCAAAATATCTCCTCAGATGTATTTTTCTTAAATATTACAGGCCACAAAAAGGGGATACAACTTTGCAAAAATGCTTACAGTTCCCATTCCAGCTTTTATTTCCAATCTGCCCTACTTTCTCATAGTATTTAGGATGCTGTAATTGTCCAGCTCAAACTTAAAACCAATCCAAAATCATTATTAAGTGGTGGGAATAGCTCTGCTCATTGACGTCTGTGAATGTGGTGAAAGAATCCCCAATACTATCAGAAAAATAAAAAATAACAATCAACTGCAGCAAATGAAGATGGAGTTTATAAAACTATCAAAACATATAAAACTATCATTGCCAGTCCTGCAACACCCACATACATGAGTCTAATTTATATGAATTGCTCCAAGCCTCATTTACCAAAGAAAATTGCTGTCATAATGGATACATCAGTGAATTGGTCAGGAACATTTTTGTTCTACTTCTCAAATTAGAACATATTGATTACTTCATACAATTTTTTTTTCAAAGGGAAATGTTGGTTTTGGGAAATGGATTGAAAAGCATTTGCAAATGTTTTTTAAGTAACGAAGACTTTGCCTCTAAAAATGACCATTCTACGTCTCAAAATTACATTTCATGAAGAAATATAAGCAACTTAAATTAAAAAGTATATATTGAAAACAACCAAAGTATTTCCAAATTGCCAAAACAAAATGTTACAGCTGATTTGAACCAAAACCATATCTTCTGGAATTATAGCTCATGATGTTTTTAGATTTTTGACTGCTTTGTCCTGATTCAGGACATAAACATTTTTCCATACTGTTACATTTGGCCAGAATGTGAAACCTATTTCCTGCCTGTTTCTTTTTTACTACCACACTTATGGCAGTTCTCCTAGCACAATCACAGCTGTAAGGTATTGGCTCTGCTGCAACTGTAAGGCTGCTTTTGCTGAGATATTTTATATCAGTTCCACAAAAGATAACTGTGCTGCAAACCCAATTTTTTTTACTTTCTAGGATAACTGCAGATATATAGTCTTACACACACACACACACACACATCCATCAGATGTAGCTTGTGTTAACCACAAATTTGTGTAGATTTTCCCCTATTCACATCAATTAATCTACTTCACTAAAAGCATTCCTGTAATTCAGCAAAGTGCAAAGGGTCTCTTGGGTCCCACATGACCTTTTTCAATGTTAACTGTAATCCATATTTTAATACCTGAACACAGTGAGGGGAGATGTACTAATATCATGGAAATTGTCTTTTACATATGTTCAAAAAAGGAAAAAAAAAGGCAGAATTATTAGAGTCTAATAGACTTGCTGTATTCACTCAGCTAATTTTGTGTCCTGTTCCTAGTCTCTTTTTGACCTCTTACTTGATGCTCCAGTTGCTGTCTGTGAGCTCAGGTAAGACTGTTTGAATTCCTTCTGTGCTCCAGCACTTGGATGTGAGAAGTGCTGAAGAGGGACCATGGACTGTGTTCTTTTCCCTCGACTGGATGTGCTTCTCTGTTTCCCAATCACAAGGCTACAGCAGAGGGTTGTAGCCTTCAGTGGAATTTTATGGCACATCTACAATAAAAACCAGTTTGGTGGCTATCCCTCTATTCTGAGGACTGCTGGCAGGGCACAACTCATGTTCACAAGGGTAAAATTTCTTGCCTCCAAAAGCAATATTGAACATAGTTTGCTGGAAGTTTGCCCCACTAAATCCCTGCAGCAGGTCTGGGTATGGTTGGGAAGAGCCCTGTGTGGCACAGCTCCATCGAGCCCAGGAGCACACTGACAGAAAAGCACTACGGCAATCATGGGCTCAGGCCTGAGTCCTTCCCCAGCCTGGCATTATTTACTAGTGTGGACCTGCCTGTCCAGCCCAGCATCTCAAGATTGTGAAGAAATAAAACTTTGCTGGCAGAGGTCTCCAGGACCCCCACCCAGCAGACAAAGAATTACTGACATGAATATACCAAGTGCCACCAGGAGGTAAAGACCCAGAGACAAACCCCTGACCATCCACAGGGTGGGAGATCAGTCAGAGAACCTTGCCTAGAAAGCTCTCTGAGCTCTCATTTACAACCATTAGCAAAGGGTGGAGTGATATTGGTGGTAAAGTGATATTTTGTTGGCATTGGTATCATGGAAAGCTTGAAAAGAGTTATTTTATACAATTCCCAAAATAGCATTTTGATGAATTTCAGCTTGTTTGAATGTATACTGATTTTTTTTTCTTCTATTGGCTGAAACATTCCTTTAAGTCTATAAATACCTAAAAGCAAATTTTTTTTGTGGTTTGTTTGTTTACTTCTTACAGAGATCTTGCTAAAAAAGAGAGGACAAGGGAGCATGAAAGATGGAAGAGAGAGGTTCAACATTTTTAATTTTGACCTAGCATTGCCCCTGGCCAAACCACTAAACAGTTGAGTTTGCATATGATATAAATTTCTTAGCCCCTTGTGGGTAATGAGAGCTGCAGGATAATGAATCACATCATCACTTCAAAAGATAATGTGTACAACCCTAATGTTTTCAAATTTCATAAAGATGACACAGGGCAGTTTGGAAACCTGCCAAACTTCAGAAGAGTTGTTGAATTATACGCACAATATCGAGGCACGACATGCATGGATGAAAAATCAATGTTTTGCAGAAAGAAACAGAAACTGGAAAATAATATGATAATGGATAAACAGACATACAGGGCTCCACATTTTTGTTCTGTGATACTACACAGGCTGATCATGCCTTGTGCTTGATTAATTAGTCTCCTCGACGTTGCAATCCCCACAATGCTTCTGAGATGGTAAGACAATTCTGTTCTTGCTCTCCCCGTGTTTGCTTCAAACCTCTGGGAACTGCCAAAAAGATACCAGTGATCTCAAACACAGGACCAGCAGTTTTATCACATTTGTTAACAAGCAGCAGCTCTCAGCATAAAGTAAGCATATGACCTAATAAAGTTGTGTAAACACACTGTCATTAAATACGTGTAATAGCTATTACAATTTGATATATTCTTAGCTGTCAGCAGATTTTGCGCTCTGGGAGTTCCTGCGGGGCAGTTCAGGCGGAGGTGCAGCCAGCAGGTCCCCGGAGGGCGGGCTGGCAGCTCCCGGTGCGGCTGCTGATGGGCAGGGAGCTCTGCAGGGGTGAAGCGAGCAGTGCCCTGGGGGCTGCCAGCGCAGCCACGGGAACAAACAAACTGCTGTGTCTGTTCCTGCATGCGAGATCTCTGCTTTCCTGTGTGGCTGTCACCAGCGCTGAGGAGAGCAAAACACCACCACGGACAAACATGGCAGTTACAAGTAAAGTAAAATATAATAAGAGTTTTCTTTTCTGACTACCACTGAAAGACATGAGGTTTGTGTTTGCCTTTGTCTGGGTTTGTGTTAATACTCCACAGTTCTGCTTGTGCAAAACCAACAATAGTATTTCAGGACGTTATTTCAAATACAGCACAGGGATGAGACTGACCAACTTCTTTAGTTGGGATAGGTCCCATTTCTATATATCCCAGTTTTGCCTTTTCACTCAAGGAGAAAAGAGAAAAACTATTGAGAGTTGGAAAACAAATCATTAGATTTTAAGTGCAGAAAGGAATAACCTTCTTTTTCAGAGTTGGTGCCAGAATCACTTCCAGGTATGACAAGAAATCAGGAACTTGCATCTAAGTTCTGGGATTTAATTTTGTTCTTTCTCATTTGCCATCAAATTGATGAAAGATTCAGGGAATGCTTTGCACTGGAGGATTTCAAACATCCATTTAAATATAAAACAACTACATTAAAAAAGGCAAAAAAAAAAGGGCAAAAGGTGCAGGGCTTTATTTTACCTGCTGTTACTTTATCACCACTCTGGATGGGGGCTCAAAATTACTATTTAGGAGATATTTTACTCTAAATACTAAGGGAAAAAAATTTGGCCAAAACTCATGACAAGTCCTCTGTTTTGTCAGTGTGAAATACTTGATAATTTGTAATGCATTTAGCCATTAATCATTTTAAAGGGCTTTTAAATGGGCATAGAAGTCCTTTGAGTCTTTTCCATGTACAGACATTGGATCAGGGACCCTTGCTACAAATTACTTTTGTCTGGACTTCTAATACAAAATCAACTTGAGAACAAGGGAAATACATCACTGTTAAATTTTATTATAAGACAGAGCCCTTATAACACATCATGGGAAACATTCTTGAGCTGCTCTATTAATAACAGCAGTGCCTGATTTCTTTGGTTTAAACTTACCTTTTTCACATTTTCTTGTGACATTTTCCAGATATAAATTGTTATGATGAAGAGTCATTCAAAGCAAGGGAAAAAGCTGTAATTATGTTTCTCTTTTCTAAAAGAGAGTGGGGCAGGAGGGGGATTATTTTACACAGATCAGTGAAGGACACCCTAATAAAGATTGGTCTGGAACATTTCTTTTTATGACAATTGACTTATCAGCAAGAGCCATTGTAACAAATCTGGAAATTACATAATTGCCAGAAACTGTAGATATTTGACTTGGCAAGAACTTTAGGTGTCTCTGATTTATTATCGTAAGAATTTGGCTCTGCAAAGATGAAGAAATGTTTAATGAAAGAACAGTAGAATTCAAATGAAACAGGCATAGATCTTGTTTTCAGAGGCTATATTTAACTACATTGTCACTTCTACTGTAACACAAATAAACTAAACTGAAAATGTCCAGGGTGACAAACTGGCAGAGAGATCAATCTGCAAAAAAATACTAATTTCAACAGCTACACACTCATCTTTTCCTCTCCATTTTGTACTACTCTTTGGGCAAGTTCTTTGTGGGTCATTCATTATACTAGATGTTATCCCTTTTAGCAAAGGCAAAATAATAAAACTGTAAAGCTGAAAGAAACTTGTTAATGAGGAATTGCATTTTCTAAATCTGTCTTTCATGAGGCACTGAAGCCCTTTCAAGCAGCAAAGTTTAAAGGCATTAGGTAATATTAAATTTAAGAGAAATGTAGGTGACTAAGATCAGAGTGGTGAAGTGGGAATACTGTAAGTACTTATTTTAGGTTTGGAGGGCTTGCATACCATAGCAATTCTGAAAACACCCATAATTATTCCCTGTATCAGAAGACCAGGTCACCACACAGTAGATTAAGGTGAAAGTCTTTGCTTAAACCATTTGCATCAAAGAGATTTACTTTGGCAAGTCCTCTAGGAGACATTTTCCCTTTGATAAAGTTCAGCCTCTTTTTCTGGAGAAATGCTGTTTCCTGAAAATGGTTTATCATCTGCTCTTTAATATCTCCTTATGTTTCTCATGTTATCTTACTACCTCATGGAGGAGTTGCTAAGAACATCCCACAGTTTATGTGTCTTGGCATTCAGCTGGGGCAGCAGCTGGAATCAATGCCACCACTGTTGCTCCTGGCAGCAACAGCTGACGGCTGCAAAGGGAAGAAATCCTGCTGGGGTGTGAGATCGACATTCCTATCTCCGAGAAGACACACGTGCTGGCACCACCATCATCCATTAGACCAGAAGCTTTGAGCCTGCTATCAGGCTGGAGCTTCTCCACTGGCACTCGGACAGACCACATCCCTGCCAGGGCTCTGATCATCTTTGTTATGGAGGAGTAAAAAGCCCTGTTAGAAAAAAATGCTTCTCTTGAAGTGGAAAACTGAGATTATGTATTTTGGTGTCAGGAGATTAGGAAGAAACATAGCAAAAAAGTCACATAGAGCCACCTTGATATCTCCTTATTTTTTTCCAAGAGTCAATACTAAATAGATGTTAGTGGATATGTAGGGAAAGGCAAGATATACCAAACAGTCTTATTTTTCCTAAATGATGGAGATATTACTAGCAATAAATTAATATTGCTTCATATTTCTCCTGTTCCGTATCAACCCTGATATGGTTAACTACTGAGGCTGCACAGACAAAGGTGTTTCCAGACACCTGAACACAGAAATCCTCTTTCCCCAAGCTTGAGTAGACTATTCCAATTAAACTTTTAGCAAATAGGAGCAAACAAGTATTCCTGTGGTCATAAGCAACAAAATATGGAAGCATGACAAAATGGAGCACTTCTAAACTGTTCAGTCTGGGCTTTACCACCCAGTCCACATAATCAGGAGTAGTGTGTCTTGCACTACATTTCATGTGCTACATTAGAAAGGGGCAGCTTATTTACTGGAGAGAATTCCATTTGATGCTGGCCCGAAGCCTTACACCAACAGTCAGACTTGTGTCATTTCAGGTGACTCTCTAGTTTGTGTGGGGGGGGCTGTATTTGTTTGGGTTTTTTTTGTATGCTTCTTTAAAGTTCACTTAGGACAAACTGGAAAAAGTCTGTTAGTATAATAAGAACTATCTATTTTTTTTTCTCTTTGTTTTCTTTAATAGCTTAATCTATGAAGAATGTTGATTCTCAGTGCAATTATACAAATGGAAACAGGAAGCATTTTGAAATAGTAACAGGATTTGAACTCTCTACTGATTCAAGATGACATAAGACCAACTCACAAAAAACTGCCTCAGAGTGTCTTACAGGAAAACATGGGCTTATTATAGATTATTATCTTTTTGTATAAGGAGGGTTAGTATGAAAAACTTTATGGTCATTTTCACATATTTTGCATTATTACCCATCTTTATTCTGACATATTATAAAACTGGTATTTAAATCCTCTGAAAAATTTCATTTGTGCTATTTTTTTACTATAACTTATTTGACTATCTACCTTCTTTTGCATTTCATCAGAATCATATGCAGTGCATGGTCTGCTATTTAGAAGCTTTTTCATGGCAATAAAAACCCCACAAGAATTAGATTACCAGTTATTTCACAGCTTTTTATTCAGCTGCAAAGATTTCTTCCATTTTTGAGTGAATACATTGTTGGTAGCATACATATAGTTTATATGCTATAGCTTAGGCTGAGCAACATTTGACTTTTTTATTATTATTATTATTACTACTATTATTATTATTTCAACCTGCACTGAAAAAAGTTATTTTAGCAAAATTTGTTCTTCTCCTCTTAGAATGTAGCTAGGGAAAAAATATATTATTTGTGTTGCATTAATACTTTAAAGCAACTTTTTTCATACTTCTGGAAGTTAAATTTGCCAGATTTTGGGGCTGTGGAAAATCGGTTTACACACACTCAGAACAGATATACGTGAGTTAGCGAGATTTAACCTGCAATGGGAATAATTCTTTATCACCTAGATACCCAAAAACCTTCTGCCAACATGCTGCAATTCACAGAAAAAAACCCAAACCAAAATCAAAACCAAAATCAACCAACCAATAAACCAAGAAAAAAAAAACCCATCCGAACAAAAACAAAACCAACAAAAAATCACCCACAAAAACCCCAACAAAAGCAAAAGATAAACAAAATCTATTGTAAAATAACAAGGGTGTTTTGGCCAATGTTTCTGAACTATTCAGATGCTGTTATATGAGGTAAACTAGAACTGCAGAATTTTTTTCCTGCTCCCAGTGGTACTTTTTTGACATTCATGACTGACAAGGATTAATAATTTGATGAAATTCAGATGAACTGGAGGTCTAAGGGACTTTACAAAGGGTTTTAAACTTAAACAATTCTTACAGGACCAGAAAAAGAAAAAAAAAATATTGCTCAGAAGTAGTGCAACTTTTCCCTTTCAAAAGAGTTTGCAGCCAACAAAACAGGCCCAGTTACTTCTATGCCATTTTCCATTTCTGGGATGGTCTATTAAGTGTTAAATCTTTAACTTCTGTGTGGGCTGTATGCAACCCCTGTCACTGGAGGTCTGCTGTGGCTCATTTGACATTTCTCCTCATGAAAATATCTCACTACTGGCAGGAAAGACAGGACTTTGACCATAGAACTTATTTAAAAGATGTGGAAGAAGGTCATGTATAAGGACAAATATTATAAAACCAATTAAAGAAGACAGTGAGAAATACCATGTACAAATATCTGTGATATTATTTAAGATACAAGTACCAACAGGAACTGTGTCTCTTCAGTAGGAATGAATGGATCCAGACTGCAGAACAAATGGTACCAGTAGTGATAAGCACTGCTTACTTCTGGATTTGCTAAACAACATATTTCATCACACACCTCCTGCCTGGATAAGAAGTCATGTTATTTTTACTTGATTAACATAAGTGGGAAGGATATTAGAGAAGCAGTATCTACAGAGAGAGATATGGGTAGTTTTTTATCAAACAACTAGTAATCAAGTCAGCTGAAAATAAATTAAAGATACTAAGTAGTATTCAAAGCTTTGAGTCAAAACTAGAAAGACAGAAAAATTGCATTCATTTACTAGCAGTGGGTATTGCAATAATGTGTTTAGAGGGTGAATTCAGGACCAGCTCAGACTTCTGACTCAACAGTTGCATCCTGGCATCACGCAAATCCTGATTTACAATAATCCTCTGAGTCTCTGTGAGCAGACAGGGCAAAATAAAAGGACATGGCTGGTCACAAAAACATTCAATCCACTTGAGTTAAAACCAAAAGCTGGCAGTGGCTAGAACTGTCACCAGAGAAGCGACAAATTTGAACAGGCCACTGGGACCTGTCAGGGTGTCTCCAAATACCACATTCAATCTGATCCCCCAGCGATTCACTGAGTTTAAATACACAAACAACCCTTCCTACCAACTTGTATAACCTCCCTCATGCCACAGACAACCGAATTTCACACAGTAACATACATACAAGCCCAGGAAGATGACAGAATATGTATTTCAGATGAACAGAAGCTACTTGTTGAGTTGTGCTTACACAGCAACAGGCTGACAATGTTGGCTGCTACAGCCCATGACTAAACCTGAACTGACACTGCCAGGAACAGGCACAGCAGCACTGGGCCAGCCTAGGCTGCACAGACACTTGCTGGTTGCCCTGTGCTCTTTACAGCTGCCACATTGACACACCAATACCCAACATAACTACCTTGAAAACCCTTGGGTGAAGGTCCTTGGGGAATCTTTGACTGTAGTTCTCACAAGCTCTCCATCTTTTGGTAAGTCTGTAGTTTCTAGCTTTGGAGCCCTCCACAGGGCTTGCCAGGCAAAGTCCTGCAGTACCTTTGGAGAGACCTCACATTAATCTTGTTGAAAAGTCTAAGATTCAGAGGTCTGGATTTATTCCCCCACACTGTGCCAGCATTACACACATACATACATTTGCCAAAGGCATTGACCTCAGCGGTACAGTCACCCAAGGCTCTCTGTGTGAAAGAAAAGAGGGTGCAAGTTAAGCCTTCAGTATAATGAAATGTCTTCTGCAAATACTTTTTTTTTTTTTCCTTTACAGAGAAAGAACATATTGAATACATCCTACCAGGAAATTTCTCTACAGGAAGGAAAATAAGATTAAAGCTGGACAGTTAATGTGTTTTCTTCAAAGTCAGGAGCTGAAGTTGATAACCCATTTATATGATCCACGACCTACTGAAATCTCATTGAGTGTCTTTTTGTTCTGTGATTTTATAGCACCACTTAAAATGAGGTATAGCACCATTTTAAATGATTTTGTGATGTAGATACTTGCTACTAAATTTTAGAAGCCTCTGACTGGAAATATTACTTTTGTTATTCTGGCGTTGTTCTTGTCATTGCTGTTATCTTTCCACACTCTCAAGAAAAATATTGAAAACAGAGAAATGTAAATACTGCTTTAATAATAAATAATACAACTTGAAAGTCACTTTCAAGGGAACTGAAAACAGGCTGCTGAAGTGTTCTCTACCCTGATGCAAGCACAGCAAGAACTGATGAACGTGTCTGTAGAACTCTCAAGTCACTAAAACAAAAGGAGAAGCCACAGCATGAGAAGATTTTGAATGTGGGTCTCACCTTCAGCTGCAGCTGAGTCCCATAACTTCAGCTCATGACCCTCTGCACCAGGAAATTCCCACTAGCCATCACACCAACAAGGTCAGGCCAGTTTCCTTGGCTCTGTGGGGGCCAAGTGCAGGAGAGGGACTGAAACACTGCACTGCAAATGCACGACACAGCAGCACAGCTGTGGGAAAGCATGTGGAGAAGGGCAACTGTGGGAGCCTCACACTTAATGCTTGAGCTTGGAGAGGTCTGCAAAAATAATGTTCCTTCTACTGAGAGGATTTGAGAAGGGAGGAGGGGTGTCATATGGGGAGCACCTTCCTGTGTGTTCCTACAGCAGCAAACACAACAGCTCCCCAGTGCTTTCTGAGGCCCTTGGAAACTAGCACAACACAAACAATAACACATTATCATTGCTTTTAGTCCTTACCTGTTTTCTCCCAAAAGCTTAACTTGCCAAAAGGAGGGAGGTGACCCGAACCAAAAATGGTATACGCATTCCCTGCAAAAGAGAATCACATCATAACTCAAGTAACAGAGATGTTGTGTGCAAGTTGCTGAAAGGTTTGAAGCCATAGCTTAGAGAAACCCTAAATTTCCTCTTCTATTTACACTTCTCACTCCTCTTTCCCCATCAGGAGTGCTAGACTAATCATTTACAATCCTCTTTTTGGACCTGGGTGGTAACTGTGCAGTCAAAAGCACTCTCGCTGCAATTAAACTTTGTCTCCTTTATTAGTAGGTAAAACCACATTGTCCCACGCCCCTGCTTGGAGCAAGTTGTACTTTTATTGCTATATTTCTATTCTTCATTGCCTAGACGGCTGTAGAAAATGTACTTCCTTTTTTTTTTTTTTTTCACATTCATAAAGAGACAAACAAAAATCTTTGTTCTTGAGGACAAGCAGCAGGATGGCTGCCTCTGTAAACAAAATTCCTGTTGCCCAGTCTGCTCTGTAGGGTAAGGCTCACATAAGACTTGGTATGTATGCAAGGAGGGAAGGCAGAAGTTCTGGTTTTGGAATACAGTGGATCTGTTTTTTCCAATGTGTGAATAGTGTCAGTGCTGCAGCACAGTCAGTGGATGATTTTGCTCTGATAGCTCAGCTGTCATTGCTCTTGCTGTCCAAAGCCCATGGGGTTGCTCTGCGGTCCCATCAGGGGTGCCCAGCAGCCCCATCAGTGTCACTCTGGCACACACATTGTTTGATACTGTCCTCCATTCAGGAAATGGATGGGAAACCACAGTTTGCTTGAGTGGGTTTCTCTGTACACCCCAGAGCAGGGGGAGGACAAACACATCTAATAGACTTGCTTGTTCTCCCCATTTTTTAAAATTACAACTAGCACAGTGCAGTGGAGATTAAGTGATATCTTTATGGTATTTTTGCACAATCACATAAACAAAATCTAAGAATCCTTTTCAATATGATGTTCTCATTCAAGATTTTAACCTAATTTAATACTTAACGTGAAACCTCATGGACTGTAGCACAAATAAACCGTTGGTATTTAATACAAAATAGAACATGTAATTACCAGAGTGAATCTTAGAATAGTTTGATGTCTTTTGTTATGGTAAAATGAATCAATAGGGTTTCAACATTTAGGTCTCAGTCTTGCACAGACATGTCCCTGTGTGGAACCGTTTGCGTGACTAGACCCTCCATTAATTTCCATTATGAAAGAGATAATTAGTGCATAATGAAAAATGCTCAAACCACTGTCTCTATTATAGAGAGCTGAATCTAAAATTTTTCATTATATTGTAGTTTTCATTCAGTAGGATCTTGGAACCCCAAAGGGTTTGTATGTACTATTTATCTACCTTCCATCTAATGTGTGGTTGTTTTGTAATGCAAACATTTTTCTGTTTAAGCTTGGAACAGGGACAAACCTTACTCCAGCTCATCTTTTTCTTTTTTTTTTTCCCTTTCTGTTCTCTAAGTTCCTACAGAGTGATTCCAGTGCAACAAAGTCAAATCCTGAACAGCTGAACCTATGGTTATTGATATGGCTATTGTCATTTGTCTTTGTTTTTATTTATACAAAAGTAATGACTTTATTACAGATTTGTTTCTAACTCAGAAAAAAACCCACTATGATTATTTTTGATAGCATATGTGCCTTTTGTAGAGTCTTTTCTGACCACAGTTTTTCAACAGACTTCATTTTTGTCCTATTTGTCATAGTCCACATTCTTGAAAATATGTCCAGGATTGCTTGCTCACTGACTGCTTCTCAATTCTCCCTGTGGCAAAATATAGACGGGGCATATTCAGCTTTGGAGATAAGACACTTTTTTTCTACTTTTTTAGCTAGCATCTAGGTAAAAACAATATTTTATCTGAATTTCAGAATTCTTCTTCATTTGTTTTTATATGTTGCCATTAAGTGATGAGGCTTTCTTGTGGTAAAGATAGGTAAAAAAAATTGTTGTTCAGAATAGTCGGAAGAGAGTTCAATTCTAAAAGTTTGGCTACAATTGTATTTTCCTAAGAAAAATTATATTAAGTCCTTTAAAGAGAAGAAATCTCCCAATGGCTAAAGATTAAATGCTGATTTCCTTCTGAGAAGATTAAAGAATAGGAAACTTCAGTAATAAGGCAAGTGAAACTTGTATTGCAATGATTAAACTGGATTTTTTAAGGAAGAGAGATCATGGCCCAGCAAATCTTACTGAGCATTCCTCTGCATTTGCGCTGGATTTAGCTTTCCTTGTCACCTGTCTCATGCATATTGGAATGAGTCATGCTCAGAATGATGGAGGTGGAATAGATCATCTAAGAACAAAAGATCTGTGTCATTAGGGAATTTATGTGGCTGTTGCAAATGAACATATTATTAAAGACTGTAGTAAAGCAATGCCAGGAGAAGACATAAGGCAGTTGCCATAGACTGTAATGTGATGCCACAGGTTTTTGCATTCTTGTTTCCCTGCACAACATAGAGGGTGGGAAGTGGGAGAAGAAGAGAGAGAAAAAGAAAAATACTGCTGAAGAGGGACCAAAAGAAAGCATCATGAGATGAAAAAGGGAAGTGAATACTATGGTGCAATACTAAAGGTTTCTTCAGCATAAATAAATGTGCCTTCTAGGCATGATGCAGCTTCATCATGCACATCTTTGGCAGAATAGAACTGCTTTTTTATTTCTGCCTGTGTTAGACCAAATTTGATAACAGCAGGCAGGCAAACAAAGGAATATAGACTGCCTGAGATCCACACTGAGGACTTATAGAAATCACGTAGAAATTTAGAAAGGCATGTAGAGAATCAGCTCTTAACTGTTTTATAGAATCAGGTCCTCATTACTAGGAGTGTTTTAGAGGTGCTTATACTATCTATAAACAGGAGGATTTTACAAATTATTTATCTGACTGTCAGATGTAATGTGGCAGGATTGTCACACATTTTGCCATGCCAGGTTGACCTAGATCAAAGCCATTCTCATGTTCCTTCCTTCTGGGAACACCACACTTATGCTACAGGTCTTGGGCTCTCAGCATGAAAAATTGCAATGCATATATGAAGTGAAGGTCAGTGCAATTGCAGTCTGAAGTGACCCTGGCATGACTTTGGGAGAGCTAGGCTCTGGACTCTATATGTTTGTGATATAACTAGGTACAATACATACTGGGACCTGTACATTTAAAGAGAGATAACATCCTTCTATTAAAAATTTCTCATAATTTTTCTCTCATTATTTTAAATATTTGGAAATATTTAATGTCTTTCCAAATAGAAGTAGGTATTAAAAGAAGAAAAAAAACCCTACAACATTTTTTATTATTTTCAGTAATGCACTTTGAGCTCCTTCTTGAACAAGAACATATAAATCATTCTGAGTGGTTGTTCTGAACACAGGAAAAATATCAGCAGCTCAGGCAGGGGGACTTTCTTTTTATTTGAATACTTGTAACAGACTTCAGAGAATGTGCGTGACTAACTATAAAAATGTACATACAAAGATAAAAACACAAATTCTTTTTTTTAATGTAAATGCCCTACAAATTAATGCATGATAACAGAAAATTCCCTTCCTTCTCCTTCCTTTCTAGATTAGCTCAGAAACCACAAAGCCATTCAGTTTTGGATCCATTCCTATTTCTCAGACTCCCCAGGAGGTTTAGTGAAAGCAAGACATAGCTCTTTCCTGGAACCCCATGGGCATTACTACATGTTTTCGATGTAGATAAGGCTGCTACACTCTGCATTTGGGAAGTCAAGATTTCATTTATAAGGTGCTGAAGCTGGAAAGCTTTCATGTCAGGCCCTCAGCTCACAATCTCCAGCAAAAGAGGAAATGGAGGGTATGTCAGCAGCAGGCAGCCAAGCACAGAACAGAGACATGGCAGCTCAGTGCATATGTTCACACAGCTGAGTGCTGTGTAGAGATACCATGTGCATCTGGCAAGCAAAGTATTTCTGTTAGCATAGCACTGCTTTCAGCAGCAGCACATCAACAGCACTGCTTGGGCCCAGTACCAGATTATCATCTTTTAAGTTTTCAGATGTCTTGCATAGGTTAAAAGGAGTCTTCACTGTGTGATGACTCTTTTCTTGGGTGGACAGGAAAGGGGGTAACAAAAATAAAAACCAAGAATGTTACTGAGGAGCTCTGATATTGCTCCTGAGTAGATGCAGGGTGGTGGAGAACACAGAAGACAAGAGGTCAACCTGGGCACGGTTCTATAAAGGTATTGTCCCATGTTCACACAGAGAGGACAGTGCAGTTTTGTAACCACAAAATAATTGCTTCCTGATTCTTCCTATTCTTTTCTCCTCTTCTCCATGGGCAATGTTCCCAACAATTTAACTAGGAACAGTCTCTTCTTGGAGATCATCTTCTCAAGACTGATTCTGAAGTCTCTGAGCAGGACAGTGGTGGTGACTGGGACCAGGAGCTGCTGTTTTGTGACTTGAAGCCTTTTCCCAGGCCAACCTGGCTGCTCAGCCTGATCTCACTGCATGGAGGGGAGCAGGTGTTTTCAGTGGCATATGACATGCTACAGGTCTGAGCTCAGACANGGTGTGAAGGGGAGCAGGTGTTTCATGCTACAGGTCTGAGCTCAGACATGGAAACACACTCAGAGTGAAATATTCAGGATAAAATTCAAGGAGAAAAAGCACATCTATCAGTAGCAGAGCTACTAAAATCAGGTTTATTCAGATTTAAGTTATGCCTTTTGCAGCTTTCCAAGACAACAGCCACTACAATGACCCTAACTTCTCTTTTTGCATGTTTTCTCAATGCACTGCTCTCAATAAGTCTCTGTTTACCTCCTGTTTCCAGCTCCCCTCCCCAGTATGATCAACCCCCATTTCCCATTTCCTCTAACCTCCCCATTTCCATCACTCCCCCACTTCCAGATCCCTCCCTGGTTAGCTGGGCATCAGGCAATGTGGCAGATTTGGAAGTGGCAGATGGGCCAGCCAGTATTTTTTTGCTACTACACAGCAGAGGAACAAGCAGATAAAGTGTTTTCCCCAGCAGGGCAACAAACTGCATGTTACTGTTGATTCCCATTAAACATTTTAACAGTTTTAATCTCTTGGAGATCTTTAACCTTCTGTCAAATTTGTTTGCCGTTGAACATCACTGGGAAAAGACAGACAGATGGTATAATCACATAAGCCTCCTTTCACTGGGAAACCATATAAATAAAAGAAGGGGCAAAAGTAACAAAACCATCCTGTTTCTTTTTGGGGACTGGATGGAGTCAGAAAGATCTGACAATCAGATTGGGATCAATATTTAGAGTCTTCATTCAAAATATTAAATGTCCTTTGGATGGTGATCACATGTGCTATGACATAGATATCACTATGGGTCTGCTGTGCCAGATCCTGTACTGGCTTAGGAGAAAATCCGATTCCTTCTTCACTTTCCACTCTCTCCTGTGGCTTATCAGTGTGGAAACCTTTTCTGTGGTTCAGATGGCAATCTGCAGAGGCAGACAGGACCATTTCAGACAGCGGTATGAGTATTAGATGCTGCCCATAGCTCTGTGTGGGACTCTGGATTTTAGGACCGTCCCAACCGCAGGCCAGAACAAGTTTTTGTGGGTGTGAACACACTCTCAACACCACAGACCAAATTGCTGTTTCTTGAAGGTATTTTCCATGTGGCACACAGGACCCAAGGTCACAGACACCAAGCCCATTTTGATTACTAAAACATATTATGTAAGATCTTCTGGGAATTCGTTGCAGTTAACATTAAATCAATTAAGCCATCGCAGTTAAATAATACATCTCTAATGCTGTAGGTCCACTGACTGCTGGCGGCTGCAGCCTGACATCAAGTAGCTGCGGGCACCGCTCCCCCGAGCACTGTGGAGGGCAGCGGCCCGAGCCAGCCCGTNCGCTACCCTGCGCTCGCTCCGCAGCCCAAGCCCCAGAACGCCATCACAGTGGCCGTGTCCTCCCGTGCACTCTTCAACCTGGTGGAGGAGCGGAAGATCTACGAAGAGCATGGGCTGGAGAAGTACGTGGAGTACCAGCAGAACAACGAGAACGTCATCCTCAAGCCCGGACCGGCGTTCTACTTCGTCAAGGTAGCCGGGAGAGCGGCCCGGAGCGGGT
>VXBB01024725.1:50703-61182 GCA_013399915.1 Illadopsis cleaveri
GAGGTGGGCGAGCGGGAGGACGGCGCGGGCGAGCTGGTGGTCCGCGAGCTGGACCTGGCCTCGCTCCGCTCCGTGCGCGCCTTCTGCCACCGCGTCCTGCAGGTACGGCCGGGCCCGCGGGTCACCGCGCCGCGCTGCCCCGGGCCCTGGGAGGGCACGGCCGGCACGGGCTGGGCGGTGCTGGCGCGGCCTCTGCGCTCCGTGCTGGTGCCCGGGTTACCGTGTGGGTTGGACCAGGCTGTTCCTCCTGCCAGCAGCGCGCTCGGCGGGCTGGGAAAGTCGTTGAGGTCACCGCAGGGTTTGGGAGGAGGGTGTAAGCAAATTGGCTGTAAATTAGCTCCTGGAAGCATGGACTTCATGATAGTTTGGTCTATTTTGGTTTAAAATGTTCTAGATCTTCTCTGTTCTGGGAAGGAAATGCTCGTTTCTGTGTGAGATAAATGATTTTTCTTCCTTTCTCTCTGAATTAACTAGCTTAACCTTTGTTGGTTTAAATTACTGTTACTGCTCAGCTTTGCCACCAGAAAAATAAAAGTTGACAGGCGCACTGCTGACATGCTCCAGACATCCTTCTGCTGCCTCCTTAGGTTGCACCGTCCCAAGGATTTAGATCTCTGACCCACCCCTAGCAGAATATAGTCGACAGACATTTTTGAATATATAAAATTTTTGCAGATTCCCTGAAAACCTGAGTTTAATGAAAGTGGGGACATCCAGTTGCTTTGCCTGACAGAAATGCCACTAGATCTGTAGAGCAGAGGGAAGCACTGTTGGAGGCATTATTTAATTCCCACAAAAAGCATCTTTTGGGACTTTGATCTCACCACATCTAGCTACTTAAGTCATGAGACATAAAGTTATGGGACGCCAGGCTTAGTAAGTTCTGCTGCTGCTCAGAGATGTGCTTGTTAAGTACTTAAAAGATGCTCAGACCCTGTTGTAGGAGGGGAAGAAAACAGGGACTATATTGCATTATTTTCAAACTGCTTTTCTAAAAGTTAAGTGTCAAGTTTAAAGTTCTCTAGTGGGACACTTTGTAGTCTATATATGTATGAATTCAGTGATAAGGTCTAATCTTGCTTCCACGTTGTGGGAAAACCTGCATACATGAAAGGATATGAAATTCGTGTAATTAGCACACAGAAAAAAAAAAAAGAGACATACTGTTTAACTTTTAAGAATTATATCTTTTATAGAACAAAGTATCAGAGTGGCTCTTAAGTGAGAAATAGATAAAGGAAAAGAGAGTGTGCCCTCTTCAGAGTATTGCTGATGCCTGCATTATTACTTGAGTGCACCTGAATGACAAGGGATGCAAGCTCAAGAGATAACCTTCAAGAGCTTTTCCACCCAAATTTATGTTATTTACCTTCCCTATCTGTGAGACCTTTTTGGAGCTGTGATTTTGGGATTTGTTTGGGGGTTCCTGTGTTTTTTTGTTTGATATAACAAAGATGTAAACATTGGTAGGATGGGGAGACAGTGCACTCCCACTGCTTAGCCTTATTTGTGGGAGCTTTGCTTTACATGACTGAAAGTGATTATCTCTCACTCCTTAGTCTCACTGAAAGAAAAATAAAAGACTGAGATATTGGAAGGTTCCATGGGAAATGGAGAAAATGAAAGTGAGTTTAGAGGCTGCAAAGAGTAGCACTGCCCATCAAAGCAATGTTTTGTGCACTCTGCTGCACTTGGGTGTAGTAGCTGCCTGCTTGGCATTGATTACATCACTCTAGGTTATTACCTGTAGGAATTTCACAGAATAGCACACGTGAGGCTCTTGCTTCTTGGAGTGCTAAGTCTTGCAAAATAAGTTCTCCAGTCAGATGTTTTCCTCTAAAGGAGAAAGAAGGATCACTTCAGTGAACAGATCTGCAGTCAGTACTTCTTCACTCTTGTCCTGATTTAGTGACAGAGCATTGTGTTCCTTTGGGTGAAGAGAAGTGAGTTTGGTGTTCTTTGGATCATGCCTTTGGCACCCAATTATATGAAACACTGAGCAGCCACAAGTTCCACGGAAATCAGTCTGAGATTGAAGTACTTGAAGTTTTGAGTGATCGGATGCCAGCACCTTTAACTGAATGCCAAGTGCAGATTTGGGGTTTGCTCTTTGTATCTTTGCTGCTAATGGCAGTGAAATAAAAGGGAAATGGTGCAGAATTCATTTATGAGGTTCTCTATTTTTATCATCAAAATGGTCCAAGATTGTCTCTGCTTGTCTTCCAGTCCCTGCATTGGATTTAAAGAATTAAAGGCAATGAAAACTCCCAATGCTCTTAGGGAAAATTAATACCTTTGCCTCTGATTCATACAAGCATGAATTGTGCTTTCACAGTCTTTTGTCAGAGGTAAGAGTGTTGAATTCAGAGCTTATTTATGCAGCTTACTTTAATTTTTTTTTTTAAATTACAGTTTTGGGTAAATTTGAGAGCTCTTAAGTTTTGAGTGGATTCTGGAACATGAAGTGCATGATTCATATATCTAAATTATCAATGCCACCTCTCTGTTAATTACTTACATTTTCTGATCCTGGAAAGTGTCACATACACTTGAGTCTGATTTTTACCAGCCTGAACCAGAATGCTGATCAATCAAATCTCATGTGCCGAGCACCTCATAGAACCTCTGTTCCTTAGTTCCTGAGTAGACCTATTGGACTGAAATTATGTGAAACATGTTACTTTTCTATTGAGTCCTGCTCCATAGTTCTCACCCAGCAGCAGAGTGATGTGTACTGGTTTTAAAGTAAGACAAGTTTAAAATAATGAAAATATTATCTAGCAGAGGTTTTTTGTATCATCCCGATGAGATGATGGCTCTACAGTGTAATGGTTCCTCCTCAGCCCTGAAGTTAATTCCTTGTGCTAACACCTTTGTGTTCTGTGCTTGTATGTCTCTTGCACACTAGATCCCTCTATGGCAGAGGCTACAGCAGAGATTTGCCATAAATTAATGTGTGCCCTCTTGCACTGCAAAAGACAAGTTGCTTTTTAAAGAGAAAAAAATGCATCACAAAGGTAATTTATCGGTGAATTGCTGTAGAAAAAGCTGCTCTTGGAGAAGCCTATGGTTGTGTTCTTTGCCTGCATTAGAAATTGATACAGACCTCCTCTCAGGTATTTGCATCCTGCTGGGGTCAAATGCACAGTTTAGTGGTAGTTCAACTTAAAGGTATTTTGTTTTCTTTTCAGCAGTGCTTTAAGAGAATGTCAGGAAGTTACTATTCAGAAAACTACTGAAAAAGTGAATAATGAAATTATTTCTTTTTTAACAATGACCAATGAGAAATTGAAGCATAATAATATTTTACATGGGAGTTCTAAAATAGATTTTTCTTTTCTCTCCTCTTTAAAGGAAGAGTCAAGACTGGATGTTCTGATAAATAATGCAGGGATATTCCAGTGTCCGTACATGAAGACGGAGGATGGTTTTGAGATGCAGTTTGGTGTAAACCACTTGGGCCACTTCTTGCTCACCAACCTTCTTCTGGGCCTCCTCAAAAATTCTGCCCCAAGCAGGATTGTTGTAGTGTCCTCAAAGCTTTACAAATACGGAGAGATCAACTTTGAAGACTTGAACAGTGAAATAAGCTACAATAAAAGCTTTTGTTACAGCCGCAGTAAACTGGCTAACATATTATTTGCCAGGGAGCTGGCCCGTCGGCTGGAAGGGACAGGAGTCACCGTCAACTCCCTCCATCCTGGGATTGTCAGAACAAATCTAGGCAGACACGTGAATATTCCTTTGCTGGCCAAACCTCTATTCAACTTGGTGTCGTGGGCTTTCTTCAAAACGCCTCTGGAAGGAGCCCAGACATCCATTTATTTGGCCTCTTCTCCTGACGTCGAAGGCGTGTCAGGAAAGTATTTTGGAGACTGCAAAGAGGAAGAACTTCTGCCCAAAGCCATGGATGACTTGGTTGCAAGAAAATTGTGGGATATCAGTGAAGTGATGGTTGGCTTGCTGAAGTAAGTGCCAGGGAGTGTCTGCAAAAAAGAATGCAGATAGCTATGTAGTGCATTTTGGCAACAAAGTGAAATTCTCACTTTAAATGCTGTGGGAATACAGTGTGTTTTGCTTAGCAAGTACGAAATAAGAGAGTGATTTATGTTGGAACTCTGTTTTGAAATGAAAGACAATCTTCAAAAGACACAGACGTTCAGAAAAAAATCGGAAATAAAATTTGTGGGTGTGAATATAATTTCTGCTTAGAAACACGTGTTTTACAAATAAAAATTAAGCAGAAATGTGTTTTGCAATATATATACATATTTGTCATTACTTGTAGTCTGGCTGGCCAATGCAGGGTACTGATGGTGAAACACTTCTGTAAAAAATTATTTGAAAATAAGTCTTAATAATAGTCATCTTTTTTTGAGCCATCACAATGACAAATGGAATAAAGAGTTCTCCTGATATCTTGCACTGTAATTGTTGAGGCCTCTGAGTGCCTTTCAAAGGCTTGTCAGCCCCATGGTTCAGTGAACAAAATCGTTGAGCCATGTGCAGTTTTTCTGTGAAGCACAAAGTCATCTATTTTTAGTGATGTTGCTGCTGTTCAGCTTGTAAGTACACTTGGTTATGCAAGTTGTATTTTTATTTTCATGTGTGTTGAACTTGCTGTTTTGTGAAACCTTGGGTTTCATTAAAAGGGTAGTTGCAAAATGTATAATGGTCTCGATAGGGCTTTGCATGGCATGAACTGTGTAAGACCTCATGCAAATTAGACCGAAGAGAATAAGCTGCTCAGTGTGTTTGGCTTGACTGATGGCACTTTAACTCAGTAATGAGGTTCCATAAATGTCTCATACAGCTGACTGAATATTCTTTAATAAAATCTTTTAAAAAGAAGACATAGCATTCATTCTTTTATTGTGGGGGATGTATCTGAAACCAGCAGCCTTGATAGAGTACCCTTGTTTCAAAGCAGGAGATGAACCCATGTGTTGGTTTACGGAGCCTGTGTTGTGGGGTTGGTAGAAATAAAATGGGTTCCAATGAAATTCATGAGTATTACATGAGTCTGTACTGATTTATTTTTTAATTCATATAACTTATGATTTCATATTGACATTTATGCCTTTTTGTTTTGGTCTACATTATTGAAAAGTTCTAGAAGTTAGGATATATTGTATAAATATGGAAGATGGTTTAGAACGATCTATGTTACTATTGTTCAAAAGAAGGCTCAATAATAAATGATGAATTAAAGGATCAAAGATCAATATGCAATAGTTCCTTAGTTATAAATACATCAGTTCTGCACTTCAGGTGGTGAGCTGCTAAATTTTTGAAATTCTTTCTCTGATTGTTTACTCTGACTCAGCCTACTTTAGCTTTTGCACAGTGTGCAAAAGTGGACTTGATCTTGCCTTCCTGTTCCCCAGCAAGAGTCTATACCGGGCAGGTGATTTGGGTGGGGCAGAAAGCAGCATTCCAGAAAATCAGAAGGCAAAGTACAAAGCAGAGCAGGTTTGTAAAATCATGTACTTTGCACTACTCACTGTAAGGCAAGGTGTAGTGGTGAATGTGTTGTCCAAGCACACTGTGAGTGTTGAACAAAGTTCTCTAAGTGATGCAGAAGGACTTGTGCTACACACTGAAAGAAGTCCTGCTTTGATCTTCAGTGATGCATTGCATGTTTTAATTTTAAACACTTGTAAATGGCAAGCAGCATGTTTAGCAGGTAGCTGAAGAATGAAGAGTTCATTAACGTCTCTGTAAAGAGTTACAGAGAAACTGAGTCAAACCTGGGTTTGTGTTTCAATACAACTGTAGCAATTCTAAAGAGACACTACTGCATTGTTCTTCTGCTGAAATGTGTGTACACCTCTGGCCTGCTGTATACATCTGGCCTGCTGTAGCTGGGAGGGGGAGGGCCACAGCAGGGCTTAACTTTGACTATTTGCAGACTTTCCCCAGTGAAGCTTTTGGCTAGTGTCAGCAGTGTTTCCCAGTGGCCCCATTTCTCAGTGGTGTTAGCTCTAGCCAGGTCTGGACAGAAGACATTAGACACGATGGTATCTCGTTTGGACTCGGTTGTTTATTATATCTTGTCTAAGCTCAGTCTCACGTGATGTGAGCTCTGTCTTACAAGACAAGAAAATGGCTACATCTAACTCATTTCAAGGACTTTTAAACAATAAGCAAAACCAAAAGACACACCTAAGTTATTTTTATTTATAATCCAATTATAGATCATTCAATGTCCGCAATGCGGACTTTTACTAATCAGTTAGAAAAGATCTCCCAAACCCGAGAAGGAGGAAGAAGAAAGTGAAGAAGGACTCAGGCAACGCCCAAATCCCTCCATATTGTCACTTATATATTACAGTGTTCTGCATCCTAAAACTCCAAACCTTAAATATTTCACCCTGTGACATTATACACCTCTATACAGCTACACACATACACACCCAGTGCTATCACTCAGCTTTGGAAGTCGTTCCCACGGCCTCAGGTCAAAGGCAGTACCCTCCTGAAGGTCACTATCTGTCAGAGCAGAAAGCCTGATATTTGCAGCATCCTGGGATCCAACAGGTGGCCACATTTTATATGGCAACAACATTGCACACTGCATTCCAAAAGGCTTGGTTTAGAATTGGCATATTGGCGGATGGTGTGTGTGTCTGTGTTGTGTGCAGACGTGTGTAGGTGCAATTTAATCTCTCAGTTTAAAGGATAGATAGACGAAGGGCTGTCGGTGATTTACCATGGAGCTGAGGTATATCAAGTGGGTTGTTAGCACAGCAGTGTCACCTGCCACTGTGATGCTGTGGTTCGTGATGAGGCATTGGGCTGGGGACAGCAGTCAGGTTTAGGCTCAGTGTTGAGCTCAACTGCTTAAAGGCACATCCAGGTATACAATGTCTGCTTTTGCAGCTGGAGAGCACACAGAGCTGAGGGGAGGAAACATCTCTGTGTAATGGTCAAGAGAAAGAGACTTCAAGTATCTTAAAGAGAGGCACTTTCTAACTGCTCCACTATAATTTATTCACCTTTGGCTGTGGTGCTTTTCAAAGTGCCATTAATAAACAACTTACCTCATGGACAGACCAAGAATTTAAGAAAGAAAATTTTCCTTTCTTTTTCTAATTTGTTTGGTTGGTTGGTTGGTTGGTTTTTTTGGGGTTTTTTGTTTATTCTGAGTTGCAGGCTCGTTAATCTGTACAGCTCTCCCTGCACACATGTAGGTGTCATGGCTGAGGTTTCTGCAAGCAAACTAAATTGAAGTTGCATGTATTTATTTTATATGCCCCGTCTGTTTAAGCCAAGGGAGACGCACTTACTATTTAAAAAGCACTCTGAAGAGCACTCTGTCACCAATTTACTTTCCTTACCTTGCCACAAAGGCCAACATCAATCCCCAGGCAAAGGGACAACTCTGCTCTTTCAGTTACTCCAGTCAATACTGCAGGCAAGCTTATAAACCCAGTGGGAGTTCTCCAGTAAAAATTCTCCATCCTAATGAGATAAATGATCAGTTTTTCCATGATGCAGTTAAACCAGAAGTGTTTTAACTTTCCTCTTTTCAGCAGTTGCCTGGTTTGCCTAAGCTTGCGACTAAGTGAATGCTTCACAGGCTCCAAAGCCTGAGCCCTGTCAATGTGTGGCATGATTATGCTTTTGCTGAAAAATGTGAGTAATTCCCACTTCAAACAGACTTAATTTCTTTTCACCTAAGGCTATAAACAAAATAAACAACTTGCAAGAGTCATACAAATAGCTTCAAAATGGAAGGCCTGTTCCCTTTTTCACATAACTTTTTCCAAACTAATCATTTAGAGAGTAATTGACTTGCAAAACTACCCAGGAGGCCTCCACAGTTGAATTATTATTTTTGATCTGTCCCAGAATGGTGCTGCTATTTCTCATAACAGAAAATGACAAGCTCCCTCTAGACTTTTTACTTACAGCTCTAGCTACCACTCACAGCCTCACACTTGTCGTAACTGGATTCAGATCAGAGAAATTAATTAGAAAAGTTAATTAATTTCAAATGTCCTGTGTAACATGGAGAAAGGAATGCTTTCCTAATCACATTTTTTGGGAGAAGCCTGGCACAATGACCACCAAACAAGGTTTAGAGCCCTTTCCACATTTAAGAATGATCACTTCAGGTAATGTGAAAGAAAGTTAATCTGTATAAGGAAAATATCTGTATCTTATTTGCCATGAAAGACTCAGGAGGCATTGCATGTTTGAATCACTTTATCATGATGCTGTGCTTTTCTCTGTCTGCTTCTTGGGCAAAATAAGCAATATGGAATCATGATCCTACTACAAGCACTGGGAGTCAGACATCTAAATATTTTTACTGATCTTGATCTCCCAGCTTTAGGTTTGGACAGTAGGACCCTTATAGCCAGTAGGATGATGATTCTTTCAAGCTTGTTGAATGAGGCTTTATGCACTTCTCTGTATGTATGGCATTTTTAAAGAAATACTTCGCATATTGTGGAATTATGAGGATGGGGTGGTGGTGGCAGTAGCAGTGCTATGCATATATTTAATGTCCTGCAACATTCTCCAGAAATGTGTGTTTTTTCCCCAAATAATGTCACCCCATTGTTGCATTTGTTAGGATGTCTGCCAGTTTGCCAGCTGGACTGCAGTCTGATGATGATGGTTGTTATTTAAGTTTATCTAAGTCCTATTGCAACCTTCCCCAGCAGTAGGTCAATGTCCTGTCCCTCCTAAGTCACAGCATGACCATCCCCTCTCCAAAGGCATCTGCCCTGGAGACAGGCAATGCCAGGGTCTTTCTAGATGCTTCAAGAATGGGGTCCCAAATAGCATCTGTAAAATGACAAGTGACACACCTGGAGGCTCAGAACCAAAATGCACTGCAACAAGTAGTTTTAGTATCATTTTATATACTTATTTACAGACAGAAATGCCTTCTCCAGTGTACATGGATAGGTATTTCAGGATTCAAGCTTCTCTGAAGGCCTCTATATGCAACACTGTAGGGGTATCCCATGAGTAAAGCATAGTAAATTGAAAATTGCTTCAGTACAACCAACCCATTTGTTACTCTGAAAGGCTGAGATCCTACAGGTCCAGTAAAAATTATTGATAGTTCTAGTTGACACCTCATCTGGCTTTGAAAATACTTGGGAAGAGACTAGAGCTTCATTTTCCTTCCATCTGCCCACCTCAAAACCTTCAGAGACCTAGATGTGTCTCAGAAGAATCACCATGGATATGGAAAAAAAGATAAGATTGCTTTATAGATTTTTTTTTTTGTCCATAATTTTTTTCTGTGAGTGGAAAATTTTAAAAATGTCTTATTTTATATAGCAAGATGTATTATGAAATAATTATATTAGCATAACTAAGACTGGGGTCTTGGGCCAGTAGAACAGACTAAGAGATAACAAGCTCATCTGTAGTGGCAAAAGAGGTAACTTGAAAATTCAAAAAGAATAATTGAAAAACTTTGATTAAAGTTATGTTGTTTCTATTTGGGTTTTTGGGAGGTTCTGTTCATTTGATTCCAGATACTTGCTACTTTTTTTAAAAGGGTTAAAACTGCATAAATATGAAAACATCCATATTTCAACGGAGCAGCACAGTTCTTCACTGTGGAAAACCCATAAAATGACAGGAAATGGCTTAATGTGGTAAGTGTTCATTTTTAGGGGTTCTGTTGACAGAAGTTGATGAATGAAAATATTGTATTTCATTTTTGCCTTTTGTTCAGTAAATAGCATGGAATTTTGATGCTGCCTAGAGGGACAGCTTTGTACTGCGGTGGTCTAAACTGAGATTTTTCATTAATGTAGCTCAATCAGAGGAGATGGGGGTTTTTTTCTGGGTTTTTGTTAATTTTTTTTTTTTTTTTTTAGGAAAAAAGCTGAAGTCAAAGAGAAGACCAAGAAAAAAAGCACTACAAAGTTTATCTTTTACCCATCTGGAAGAGTTTATTTTAAACACGGAACATTGTTTGCTGCTGTGGAAATGAAAGTGAGAGAGTTGCAGCTTTCTTCCGATGCCATCTGGCAGATGATTTACTGGCGTATGGTATTCACTAATCCAAATAACCCTGTGTGTGGTAGCATTGTCTCTTTACTGATCATGCAGCTGAGTTGGCTGAACCCTACATGGCTCACACAAGGCTATCAACAGCACAGTACAATAGGTTGTTTAAAATTAGAACAGCTTTATGGAAAGGGATGTGCCAAATTCATTGTGCATTTACCTATATTAAGCATTTTCCTTGAGTTTGATGTTTCCTTTTCATTCTCTTCATGATTTTATTCAGTTCAGATCTTCTTGGGTTTTAGCCCATTTAATTCAACATTTACAAGTAGCTCAGATGGAACCAGAGCTGAGCATCCAGCCCTAGGTTGGTATCCTTGCCCTGATGGTAATAGTATTTCCTCCTGCAAGGTCCCTTCTCAGCTTCATGAAACTTGTGTTTCTGCTGGGAAATAAGACTTTTTTTTTTTCTTTTTTTTTTTTTTTTTTTTTTTT
>VXBB01024738.1:0-18203 GCA_013399915.1 Illadopsis cleaveri
AAATCTGTCATCTCTCCAGAGCAATACGAAGTTCTGGCCATCGGGTATTGTCAAATTTATTGTGCTGGGGAGTGTTTTTGCCTGTTTAATAGACAGGGTTCTTTCCACTTCTCTCTGGGAGGGTTTTTTTTTTTTCGAACCAGTTGGGGGGAAGGGAGGGAGTGCCCCTTAGGAGGTTTCCTCCCAGATTTGTCCTAAACCACTACAATACCTTGTCTTTGTAAGACATTATCTCTCAGTTTTCCTCTACTTGAGCAAGAGGTATACCTGAGGGAAGACACTATATTGATGCTATTAATTTTATTTGAATTCTGACAAAGCAGCATTAAGAAATTCCTTACTTCTCTGTGTTGGGATACAACACTGCAGAATTTTTCCTAGTTAGTTGTTTTCTTTAAAGATCCCAAATAAAAGCGTAAGAGAGAGGGTTAAAAAAATCCTGACTAGTATGAAAAGACAGGAAACACTGCAAAAGTCCTGCGGTATTTGGTGTTTTACAAAGGGTAACAGAGACACCTATTGGCAAAGAGAAGGAACTTGTTAAACACAATATTGGATAAAACACTCCTTTCAGAGAAATTCCAGGTTATGTGAGTTATGTCCCAACCAATTTTTCCTTTTCATATGCTAGTCTGCATATAATATAGATGAATGCACAAAGAACAGGGATTTATGCACTGGAAAATAGCTGGTGATAGCTGTTCCCTGATTGTTCATTTCATACAAATTCTTACCTCCAAGCAATCAATTCTAATTTTAAAATACTTTTCTGGTCTTCTGTACAAATACCACTGCAATAATGCTTGGTTAATGGTTAGAGAGAAATATGTTTTATATTTATTTAAAAAGATAAAACAACCAAAATATAATGCTTTATCAGAACTTTAACTTCATTGAACAGGTTTGATACATGCCAAGACAGTCAAAAGACATGAAGGAACATGTTCTGACAGTTTTCTTAAGAAGAAAAGTAAAAGGTTGAAAGGGAACCACTCATTTCCTTTGTCTCCTTTGTAAAACTGTCATGCAAATGTGAAGCAACTGACAACTGAAAATCAGGTTTCTCATGTCCATTAGGAGAAAAAGATCAAATTCAAACAAGCACAACAGGTTCACACATAAAGTATATATAGACAGTACCTGAAACAGGACACAGCTGGAATATCTGCCTTGCTAAGGAAATGTTTCTTGGCTGGCATCAAGTACATCAAAATCACAGTAATACAATTGAGGTGAAATGTTGAAATGATGTAATTTCTGGGTACAATAGAGAGAATGGAAATAGGCAAAGACTAACAGTCTACAATCTTTATAAAAATCCCATTGAGTTATAGACTTGCATAAGACATGCTGGACTTTTGCATTATAAAAGAAAGGAGTGCATGGACAGTTTTCAATGAGTTTAAGTTATTGGTTTGCACAAGAGAAGAAAAACACATGGTTAGCTGTTGCTGCTTCCTCAACAGCCTTACAATGCCTCCTCCTTACAATGAACTTCAAGACTCCAGTTTGCCAAGATAAAATTTCTATCCAATTTATACAATAGTATTGTCTTAGTTTGGAAAGACAGGTGTCTGCCAGAGGAAAGCCAGTGCTTCCTTTGGAATGAAGAATGTAAACTCCCTCCCTCTGAATTATTATAATTTTGAAATTAAGGGGCTTTCAGGCGAAGATATGGGAATAGGAATAACAGTGCTTTACTAGGAATATTAAAAAGGTAATAGTACAAAAAAAAGCAAACCAACAAAAAAAAGAAAAACACTGACAGAGTCAGAACACAACCTGACACCCTGTTGTCAGGGTGTTGGTAGCAGTCCAATTTAAGTCCTCCTGGAGTGACAGACGTGGTTCTGTTGGAGTAGAGATGATTCTGTAGAAGGCTCCAGTAGTGGCAAGATGCATCTGGTCTGCCTCTGAAAATCCAGTGGAAAACAGGCTGCCTGGGTGTTCTGAATCTCAGATTTTATCCAGGCAGGAATGCTTGGCTCCTCCCACTGGGTGGAGCATCTCACAGTGGGATGATGTAATGTTATTAGTCATGNAATCCAGTGGAAAACAGGCTGCCTTGGTGTTCTGAATCTCAGATTTTATCCAGGCAGGAATGCTTGGCTCCTCCCACTGGGTGGAGCATTTCACAGTGGGATGATGTAATGTTATTAGTCATGTGGTGAGCCTTAATGGCCCAGCAGGTATTCCCCTGGAGGGAGGATGGGTCATGGAAGAGATAAAGAAACACTGCCTCACCTGGTTTAAACAGCTGGCCCATTAGCAGAAAGACACTTAGCCCCTCCACCCCAGAGTTATGAGATAAAGAAAATCATGTCTTCAATTGCTTTCAAGAGGTGGGAATAGAATATATCTTGCATTGCAACCCAAGACAGGCATCAAGTCCTATGGTGTTTATTACATGGAAACCCTTGAGTCAAGAGGCAATCAGTACTTAAAATAAAAATTTGAACAGGGAGGCTTGCATGGACAGATCCTAAAACTTGTTTGGTTTCGGGCACAGTAAGCCGTATGAAATAAACACATGTCAACCCAGAGGTGTCTATTGGCCCAGTCCTAACCTCATCCCTAACTTTAATCACAGCCATGCAGCCCCTGCTAAACCAACACAAAGCTGGCTGGCCCCGCAGATTCTTGCCTTAGATATATTTTAGTGTCCATCCTACAAAATGCTGTAGCTATAAATTATCAGATGTCTGGAACAAAGAGACCAAAATCCAAAACCTCTTTCTCATATATAACATACGGTGGAAAGAGATTGAACTAGGCTGGGCTTATTGTGTCTTGCCATGAAACTTAACAAGAAGTTTGATAGGTTTTGAGGGGAAGGTAAAATAATTGGATTGACTTGGTGGATCTTCCAGAAAATGACTTTTGCACCTCTATTCCTTAGAAACACATGCCTACAAAAACTTAAACACAATAAAGAATTCCTATGTCCAAAGACCCAGAGGGGAGAGAGACTGAGCAAGTGTCATGCATGGCATGCAATGCCTTATGTTCAAATATTTACATTAACTTTATTTTGTTCTAGATCTGTCAGCTGGATGAAAACATTTTATTCACAGGTGTGCAAAAAAGAATTACAACTTTCATCTAAAAAAGATTTCATGTTTTCATTTGTATGTGTGGATTGTTATATTTTTGATCCTCATCTTCTCTATACTCAAAATTAAGTTCAGTAGACAATTGCTGACATGACAGAAAAGAATCATTTCTAAATGACCATTGTAACTACAGCTGAGGTCTGCATTCAGTATGAATAGTATACCCACCCCTCAAGAAAATGTGAAATAGAAAATAAAATCAAAAATGACAAACAAGGACATTAGATTTTCCTTAATAGATGAAGCAAAATAGACATGTATATTCATGGGGGGGAATGAGGGAGGAAAGACCTGAGAACAACTGGCAGACATTAGCAAAGAATATTACCAACCTTGAAAGTCTTAGCTGGCAGTTCCAGAACTCTCCCTCTCAACTTAATTGAGTCTAAAGACCACATACAGCACAAAGAGACTTTAAAATTCATTTTCTGAGGCAATTTCAAACCACTGCTGTGGTAAGCTGCAGTGCAGAACACGTGAAAACTTCCCAGAATAATATATATTGATGTAAATACAAAATGAATATTGCACAGTATTTAGTGCTGCTAGAGATTAAATTATATTGTAAATATTTAAAGGAAGAGCAATTAATTTTTTAGATTTAGTTTTAATTTGAATTAGGGAAGTTTTAGAAATCATCCTTAAACTGCTCAATCAGTAGCTGAATTACCTTGCTAAATAAATAGGCTGTTTTTCAGTTCCCCTTTGTCCTGAGGAGGAAGGCAACAATATTAAAATCTCAGCCTTAAATTCTTTACTTTTAACCACCATGGAGGCTAACATAATCTTTGTAAATAAAATTTGGAGAGTTTATCTGGTGGCAGAGACGGTTGAGGGTAAATAAGGACATTCACATTCTATCTTCAGGTAAAAAAGAGGATGTTTTTTCTTTTCCACCATTAAAAATTATTCATAGAGCATTTTTCAGGTATACCTGATCCATATGAAAGTAGTGCTAGCTTTGCCAGGACTTGTTCTGTGCAACTCAATTTTGTTTCTGTTCCTTTAGTGGGTATCACTACTGAAAGAGGGAATGAAGACTCAACTGAGAAATGCCCCCAGTTCTCAAAAGTGATAAATAATGAGGAGTGAAGTCAAACTGCTGAACTTTGCAAGAGCCAGCTTCCAGCTGTTTAAGGAGTTGGTGAATGAGATCCTCTGTGAAACTGTGCTTAAGGACAGCTGGCAACTCTTTAAGGCCACTTTTCTTAGAGTGCAAGAGCTTTATATACTGGTGTGTAGGAAATGGAGCAAGGCAGGCCTGAAACTGTCATGGCTGGACAAGGATCTGCTCCTCAAACTGAGCAGTAGGAAATGCACAGACAGTGGAAGCAGAAAGTGCTGACCTGGGTAGAGTACAGGGATATGTTTTGAATGTGTAGGGATGCAGTTAGGAAAGCCAGGAAAAGCTAGACTAGAGCAGGACTGGGCAAGTGACATGAAGAATCTTTTGCTTGGAACTGTTTAAACCAGCTCTGGACTGAAAAACCCAGAAGAGCACCAAGGGCTCACACCTGTGGCCCACCAGGGCCTGGACCTTGGCATTTTCCAGTTCCAGAGGAACTGATAAGAGACTGAACGAGCCAAGCTAACCCACAGAAAGGACTTCTCTCAGTTTTGCCATCTCTCTTCGGAGAGGCGAGAGGTTTTATTGTTTCACGTCATTCATTCTTCGTGTTTGTGGGCACTTTGTTTTTTAAATAAATAGTTTTTTCCACTTTTCTCTGAGGAGATTTTCTCCTGGACTGTTTTGGGGAGGGGCCGTTTGGATTTTCTTCCCAGAGGGACCCTATTCAGAGGTTTTCTCCCAAATTTGCCCTAAACCAGGACATAGGCCCATGAGATTCATGAAATTCAACAAGTTCAAGGTGCTGCACTAGAGTCATGGCAATCCTATTGAAAAAGTTCCTGCAGAGAAGGATTTGGGGATTCTTGTGGATAAACAACTGGACATGAGCCAACTTTGTGCTCACAGTCCAGCAGGCAAAGTACATCTGAGGCTGCATTAGAAAAAGATGTGGCCAGCAGGTCAAAAGAGGCGATTCTGCCCCTTTATTTAGCTGTTATGAGACCCAACCTGGAGCATTGTTTTTCTATTTCTTTCATGTCTATCTTCTTTTTCTCTCTTTCTTCTTCTTCTAACTCTTTTTTTATGTAACATCATTAACATGGAATGGGTTTAAAGATTTCTTTGTTGGATGGGCTAAGTCAGTACTGTGTTGAACTAAGCCATTTGCCAAAGTTCTTTGATTTTTCTGTGACTTGCCAGTAAGTTTTAAGGTGATTTTTACCTTTTGAGGATATCTGGTCAGTATTCCTCCTTTGTGTCTACTCAGGTTTAGCCCTGGATTTAAGCGACCAGGGTGTAACAAAGGGGCGATGGTATTAAACAAAGAGTAGGTTTAGATTAGATATAAGGAAGAAATTCTTTAATCGGAGAGTGGTGAAGCACTGGAATGATTTGTCCTGAGAAGTTGCACATGTCACATTCCCGGAAGTGTTCGAGGCCAGGTTGGATGAGGTCCTGAGCAAACTGATCTAGTGAATGGCATCCATGACCACGGCAGGGTGTTTGGAACTAGATGGTATGTAAGGTCCTTTCTAACCAAACCCATTCTGATTAATTCTATAATTACAGCCTATTTTCTGACATATGTTTCACAAAATATTGTCCAAAAGGAAAAGTTTTAATGATGAGGAAGGAAAATATTTTTCTATGAATTACATCCTTTCTTTAACAGATATGTTGTAATATATTGCTGAATTGGAAGAATCTTGATCAACACAAAGCCTCAAATACCTTTGAAGTTAGCTCTTCTTGGAATAAGAATCTTTTCCATGTGACTTTCAAAGACACTTTCTGACCAATACCTTTTTTCTGTGATATGAAATTTACTAAAATTAAGTGGAAAATATTAATTACCAAAATAGATTCTAGAGATTAGTAGAAGATGGTTGTGTTAGGAAGACAATAAATTGGCAGTAGCAGCTTGATGCAGACAGCCTATGTGACCTTGCACAAGCTTAGTAGGTTAACCCTGGCTGTATGCCAGCCACCCATCAAAACCACTCCTACACTCCCCTCTACAACTGGACAGAAGAGACAAAATATAATGAAGGGTTCATGAGCTGAGATAAGAACCAGGAGAGAAATTACTCATCAAATACTGTCATGGCCAAAACAGGCTTAAATTAGAGATATTAATTGAATTTATTGCTAATAAAATCAGAACAGGATAATGAAAAATAAAATACTTTAAAAACACCTTGCCTCCATCCCTCCTTCCTTCCCAAGCTCTATCTCCTCCCCCAGTGCTGCAGAGAGAAGAGAATGGGGGTTATGGTCAGTGATCATATATTTTTTCTCCTGCTGCTCAAAGAAAAGAGTCATTTACCTGCTTCACCAGGAGGTTTCTCCCACGAGAGACAGTTTGTCTTCATTTGGAAAGACAGGTGTCTGCCAGGGAAGAAAAGCCTAAGCTTCCCTTGGAATGAAGAATGTAAGCCCCCTCCCTCTGAGTTATAATTTTGTAATTAAGGGCCTTCAGGCAAAGATTTGGGAAGAGAAATAACATTCCTTTACTAGGAATATTAAAAAAAATACAAACGTAATAAAGCAAAAAAACAACCAACCAAAATATCCTAGAAACACTGAGAGAGTCAGAATACGATCTGACACCCTGGGCAGGGTGTTGGTAGTAGTCCATATAAGTCCTCCTGGAGTGACAGAGGTGGTTCCGTTGGAGTAGAGATAATCCTGTAGAAAGGGTCTAGTGGTGGTGAGATGGGTCCAGTCTTTCCTCTGGGAATCCAGTGGAAAACAGGCTGTGCTGAATATCAGCTTTTATCCAGGTAGAAATACTTGGCTCGTCCCACTGGCTGGAGCATCTCACAATGGGATGCTGTAATGTTATCAGTATGCAGTGAGCCTTAATGGCCCATTAACAGCAGATATCCCCTTGAGGGGAGGATGGGTCATGGAAGAGATAAAGAAACACTGCCCCACCTGGTTTTAACAGCTAACTTATTAGCAGAAGGCACTCGCCCTCTCCCCCACCCCAGAGTTAAAAGGAAAAAAACACCTCTTCAACTGGTTTCAAAAGATTAGGGATAGAATGCATGCTTTTGGTTATATATTGCAACACAAGACACAGTTCTCCGTGAACTTCCCAATTTGAGTCCATCTCATGAGCAAGAGATCAACACAAACTGCTGCAAAGTGAGTCGATCTCCCAGTCCTTCCCTCAAAGAGCTGCAGCATGGGTCACTCTTCCATGGGCTGCAGTCCTTCAAGGGCAGGCTGCTCCAGTGGGGGCTTCTTTCTCCATGGACCTGACATGGGTTCATAGCCTCCTCTCAGGCATCTACCTGCTCTGGTGTGGGTTTTCTGCATGGGCTGCAGGTGGATCTCTGCATCCCCATGGACTTCCATGGGCTACAGGAACGCAGCTACTTTGTCATGGCCTTCACCACAGGCTGAAGAGGAATTCTAGCTCCAGAGCCAGGAGCTCCTCCTCCCCCTCCTTCTCCACTGACCTTGGTGTCTACAGAGTTGTTTCTTTCATGTGTTCTCACCCTGCTCCTCTCTGGCTGCAATTGCAACTGTGCAATAACTATTTTCTTTCTTTAATATGTTAGCAACAGAGACATTACCATCATTTCTAATTGGCCCAGCCCTGACCAGCGGCAGGTCCACCTTTGGAGCAGCCAGGGATTATCTCTTCTGGATGTGGGGGAAACTTCTAGCAGCTCCTCACAGAAGCCACCCCTATAACCCTGTCACTGCCAAAGTTTGGCCGTGCAAACCCAATACAACAAATTATCTTGCAGATCTTAATTTCAGTTTTGCTATATATGAAGTAGAGAGAGGCAGTCATCTCCTCTTCATAATGGTGATCATCATGGACATTGATAGAAATACTCAAGAGTATTGCCCCTCTCTACCAGCCTACTTCTGAAATAAGCAAACTGGGTCCAAAACATGGAGGATCCTCCTGCCACTGGATCTCTTCAGTGCTCCCTTTCTTAAGAGAAAAGGCGTGATCTGAAGCATTTCCATGAAAACAGTTACAAGTCTCTGTTGAGATTATGAAATATACCTGTGTTTTTTAATTAGGAAAAGATGATTAAGATAATTCTTTCCATTGAACATTTCCAGTTATTATATGGCAGCCAAAATGGTTGTTGGGGCAGCATTGCATAAACTGTACCTTTCACCTCTGCTTTAGAAATGTGAATATCTGTCTGCAAAGGATATAATTTTGAAAAATCGGTCATCTCTTCCCCGCTAGTTCATGTGCTGTCAGAATAATGGCCATGACATTCTCAATATTGTCAGCAGTAATGCTCCATTGACAAAAAGGAAAAAGAATGAGGGCACACACAGCCCCAGGTCTGATAATATTTGCCTTATTGCCCTTCATACCATGACATGTGATGCGTACAGTTCAGTGTATTGCCCTTTCTATGAACAAGTGCTTTGAGGGAGCTTGCATAATCTTCTGCATGACGGGGTAGGCACCAGTACAGCAGCTTCTTTGTTCCTACCTGTCAGTCAAACCAATCTGAAATTTGATTTAGATTAGCTCTGTCAGTGAAATTATACTTTGCTATTGTAAAACATGAAAAAACCCCAAACTAACAACCAAAAAGTCCCAACAAACAAAACTAAACAAAGAGTTAAATCTTAATTCTACTATAACATTTCCTGTAGTAAGAGACACACATCTAAGAAAGTAACTGCAAGTTTCATAGTCCTGGTATCTTCCTGCTTGACTCCATTTTAATTGTCAATGGTGTTTTTGTAGACTTTCGTCTTAAACCCAAGAAAATATAAAAGTGTAGGCTGGTTTGGAGTTGTCCTGTTTTTCAAAGGTGTAGGGACTGAAAAAAGGAATGACTTCTTCTTAGTTGTTTTTTACTTTGTACAGCATGGTGGTTGAAATCTAAGCATCTGAATGTAGTTGATTCTGCTTTCAGAACTGAGCAGTGTTTTTTACCCAGGGCTTGTAGGTGATTTTGTCATCATTGCAGAAATTGGCACCCTACCTTTGGTGCTGCTTATGGCACTGGGGGAGAGCTGTCAAGCAGTAGGAGCCATGCACCACAAGAGGGTGCCAATTACTTCCATAAGCAGGAAAATAAACTCGTCAGGTAATCTCTGGAATAAATTTGTCAGGTAAATGCTACATTATTTACTGGGTGGATATGTTCAGAAGGTTGTGTTGGGCATTATACTGATCATCAAAAAGCCTCCGTGTGACCCCTGTCATTGGCATAAATCCACGTGAGCCAAAGCATGCAACAGACAGCTCTGTGATCAGGGGCAGTGTGGCAAATGCCTCTGGGTGCAATTACAGACAAGATAAAGTGCATATTTCGAACGACTGCCTAACAGAGCTATTTTAAAACATTTGTTGCTTCACAGCCAGGAAATCTGCTGGCAAACAGGTGAGTAAGTAGCAAGGTGTGAGGATTCAGGGATGTGCTGAGAGTAAACATACAGGGTGGAATTTTAACTGTGATATGCAGAAAATTTGGTCGTCTTTGTATGTGCTGACCTCTGCATGAGTGAAATTTAGGAGTGTGATGTCACAGGAGGTCTCCTTGTTAAAGAGCAAAGAACTTGATAAGGATCTTCCCTACCCTTTCCTCTCTGCTACTGTTAGTTCTTTATCCCTTCTGCAAATGCTCCCATTATAAACAGCTTTAGTGCTCCTCTAAGACCCCAAGGAATCCACTAGCGAGAAATGGAGAGAAAGTCAGACAGGATTGTGTGTGATCATATTGAAGGAACAATTATGAATTATGAGCATTTTAAAGTGCTAGCAATCAGACTCCTACAATATTAAACCAGTCTGTGTTCCAGCAATTTGGATTTTGTTTGTTTTGTTTACACTCGACTTACTCTGAGCTGAATGAATACGCAATACTCGAGCAGAGTGAAAAACAGAGTGGTGGTCCTATTTTGTTTCTTATCCCCCTTTTTTTGGGGGAGGGAAGGGACAGGATATGGTGAGTTTACCATGGCTGGCTGCCAGATGCCCACCTAGCTTCTCTCTCACTCTCCACCTACTCAACAAGACAAGTGGAAAATAGAGTGGAAAAGCTCATGGGTTGACATAAATAAAAGGTAAACTGTTTATTGATTAATGTCACTGGTAAAACTGACTCAGCATGGGGAAGATTGATTTAATTTATTTCCAATTAAGAATAGAATAGGATAATGAGAAATGAAGACAAAAACTAAAACACCTTGTTCCCATTCCTCTTTCCATCCCTCCTCCCTGCCAGCATCAACTTCACTCCATCACTCCTTACTCCAAACGTCCTCCCCCACAGTGGTGCAGGATGATGGGAAATGGAGACTATAGCTAATCCATAATAACTCCTCTCTTCTACTTCTTCCTCCTCATGCTGTTCTCCTGTTTCAGCAGGGGTCTTTCTGCTGGCTGTATATTCCTTCAGGGCATGCACATCCTTTCCAGTGTGGTATCCTCCCCAGTGACAATATCTGCTTCATCATGGTCCTCTCTGAGGGCTGCAGAGAAATCTCTGCTCCAGTGCCTGGAGCACCCTCTCTCCCTCCTTCTTCTGTCACCTTGGTATTTACAGGACTGTTTCTCACACATTTCTCTCACTCCTCTCTCTCAACTGCTTGCAGCATTATTTACCCTTCCTTGGAAACAAGTTCTCAGAGGCACCCCACCCTTGGTTGAGGTGTTCAACTGTGTCTTGGAAGTGGGTGGGTTGGAACAGACTGTATTCCTCCTGGGAGGCCACCCCTGGCAGCCCTCCCCAGCTGGGCCAGTGCCTGGGCACCTGTACCCAATACAAGGGCTTAGGGATAAAATACAGCATTCAAGATGAAGGGAGAAATGGAGAAAAGACTGAAGGAGAAGGGGGCATCTATCGAGTTAACCAAGAGATTGAGGTTTCATGGCTGAAAGGGGCAGCTGCAGGCTGTACAGCAAGGCACTTGAGTCCAGCAGAACACCAGACAGATTGTGTTGTAACCAGAGCTCTGGAAGAGTTTGCTAAAGGAGAGGGGGCTGGCCAACAAATTAAAACACTTCACAGGCAGAATAATGAATAATAAACCTCTTATTTCATTTTCTCTGAGGGATTCTTTTCCCAAAATAAATATCAGAATTATCTCAGGAGAAAGATAAAGCAAGAACAAGTAGAAATGAATTCAAATCAAAAGTTCACAATGTCCTGTGGCATCCTATCCTTGCAGAAATTTACTAGTTAGCTTTACAGTTTCACCATGAGATACTTTAGTGTTTTACCTGAAAGCACATAAATTAATTTATGTGCCCACTCACATCCCATGCCAAGCCACTGTCTGACCCAAGATAATGTTATTGACATCTTCTTCACTTTCCACCAATTTAGTTTCTTCCTAGACAACAATGATAAATCAATTAATTGTCTAGTGATTTAGTTTTAGAAAGGTTAAGAGCTGCAGGAAACCAAATGTGTCTGTGATAAGTAGGAAAAGTCATTCTTGGCTGCTGGGATTGTTAGTGAGTAGCATTGACAGTAATCGAAACACAGCAGAGAATGATGTTCACTGTTGCCCACTACAGTGAGCCATCTAAGATATCACCATTTTAACTGTGAAATTTGCCCTATTTTAAATGTGGTACGACATCTTACCAGATTAAAGTTACGGCACAGTCTCCTCTGCTGAATCTAGGTCAAAATGAGGATTGGAAGGTGCTTGCCATAACTAATGTGTTTGTGCCACGTTCCCCTCTGCCTCCAGCTCTGCAAGAGGTGTCGAGTCTTCCCATGCAGCTGCCTCTGCTCAGAGCTGACCAAGCAGACAGAGGAAATACATTAGAAAACAATTGTCTCTGTGTGGAGAAATGTTAACTCTTATGTCTTTCCAAAGTGTTGTAAGTGCCCATTAGTGAGGAAGTCAAGGAGTCATTTTTTCACTGCAGTTGCTGTGTGGCAGACTTTATAATGTGACCCACCCCTCATTTCCTCCTAAGTCCTTATCAGCTCTGGAGTTCACATGCTTGGGAATGTTATCAGGAAAGATATAGGAGATAATATCTGCAAAAGCAGTGACTCACTTGACTGTCCTGAACCTTCAGATTCACTAGGTACAGGATTTCAGCACATGCACATTTTACAACTGAAATGATGACTGTTTTTATTCTGTTTCTATTATACATTAAAGTTATTAATTTTCAGCTGTTCTTTATTGTCTTTGGTACGATGTAAATTTGTTTAGGCTACTAGGAATGTTACAGAATGAATCAGACATATTTTGGCAGAAACCTGCTTGTCTGGCTTTGCATGGCATTCCCAAGGCACTGAGTGTAGGTTCATTCACATCACACAAAGCCTTGTCTTTGAGGCAAGGAGGCCACATGAGAGACCTGAGAGAAATTCCAAAATTATCTTTGATGTCAGTGGGGTATATAAGAGTTCATGAAAATCTTTTGCCGGATGGAAAGTGATTTTAAGCATATCACCCATGACTTCTGACCTGACAAGACTGTTCAAAATGTTGTATGGAGGAGTTCAGACTGATTTCAAGAGATTGTCAGATCAGTCGTGGGTGGGATTGCACATGGAAAAACATGCCATCCTCCAGTGTTAATGAAATTCCTTTGGTTTATGGAAAATATGGATATTGGTGAATGGCAGTATCTGATCATTATTTGTTATCTTGCTTTCTATCTCTGATGCCATTTTAATATAAATAGAACAACTTAGTAAGCCATCAGGAGAGGTAATATGTGTCTTTTTCCCCTTTATACATATTTAGATTATGCTCATTCCTTAAATACTGTGTCAGGCAGAGCCACTTGAGAGTGAGATTGATCCTTGCCATCTGTGACTACTGATCCTGGTCAAATACAGAAGGGAAAAGAAACTGCAAGGAATGTTGGGAAGAGCTAGAGGAAAGGCAGTTTGAACAGCACGATTGCTTGACTGCTGAGAGGAGAAGGGAGATATCAATTTTGATGAAGAAGGAAGAGCTTCTGAAAATTCACTTTCTAAGCTGTGCAGAGTTTGCTGCAGCACAGAAGGTTACTGAGTGACTCAAACCAAGCCTGGAAGCAAGACACTCTTGCAAAGATTTATGAGGCAATGGGTGAGTTGGGTATAAATCCTTTTATCAACATTGTGATTGCCCAAGTCACTGATTTTTTTCTGTTAAAAATTGCTATCGTGCTTTACAGTCTAATAAATCTGTGCTTAGAAACTTGTTCCTTATGGGAAGCCCTCTAGATAAGATGCTCTGGACATAAGAACTTCTGAGAGATCCCACCAGCTCAGAAGTCCACCACAGGCTCTTAGGACAATTGCTGTTTATGATCTTTCCCTCTGTGTATCTGAACTTTGCCTATGTTTTGTCTATGTAGCTTTCATATGCACTTCCTTCTTTTCATTAAAATGGCCATAAAATTCCTCCTGATGATGTTACATATCAACTGTCAATTACTTGGTCAGCATACATCCAGTTGATATCATGGACTACAATGAGATGTTTTCTTCTACTTTTTTCTAATGTATCACTTGAAACTTAATAACTGATATTTATAGCAAGTTGCAAAAAAACTCCTAGTGCACTCGTATTTGAGTGTTTGAGTTATCTGTTGACTTATCTGAAAACCCAAGAAGACAGTGTTCTGTATACAACTACATTTACTTCCTTATGATTATAATATTCCTGTATAAACAAACAAACAAACAAACAAACAAATAAATAACATACACTTTGAAGATCTGCAATAATTCTATTGTGCAAACCAGACATAATTTTCCAAGAACCTGAATCTATGTCAGCTCAGCCAGAAGTGACAAGTGAATAGAAAGTATAATATTTAATTATTATTCCTCTCCATATGTTTAGGTATTTCTGAAACAAAAATATTCATTTAAATTTACAGAATTAAATCTATCTGAAAGTACTTAGTCAAAAGTTTTCATGAAGAAAAAATAGGCATAAAGATTAACGGTTAAATGTTATTTTTTGCCAATTTTTTACTATTTATTTTGAAACAAAGCAACAAAATACAACCACAAAAATTGCAATTACATCTAGAAATAAGTTAGAAAGATTTTAGTTTTTGTTTTATATAAAAAATAACTGTAATTATCCAAAGGCCTTGATTTCAAAAACAGATAATATAAAGTTTCAAACTCCAGAGATGCATTTTAGGCCAAATGCAAAAAATGTAGAACAAAATGTAAATATATTTATGTAATGTGCTCATAAATGATTCAGTGTTTAGACACCAATCTAATTTTGTTTAAACTGTACTACTTTATTGTAGGCTACAAAATTTTGAAGTTTGAAATAAATTAATGGGCAATATAGATGTAGCTTCTGGCTGAGTTCTGTTTTCTTAGTTTTGTTCTCTGTTATTTTTCATTGTGGGGAAAAGCTTAGCTTTTGGGGGAGGAAAAAGTAAAAAGGAATAGAGAAATATCTGAATAAATCTCTGTTCCTGAATTTCTCTCTATACGACAATCCATAATTATGATGGCAATTCCCCACTTAAAGCAGATGTTCTAGCATATCTCTTTGGTCTTTTTCATATACTTAGCATTTTTGGGGTGGAGGGGCAGGCAGTATTAGCCTTTAGCAAGTTATGCTTGAGATCTTGACAGAATGGATTGATGGGCTGAGGACAACAGCATGAGCTTCAATAAGGTGAAGGTTTCTGTCCTGCACTTGGTTCACAATCACCCCCTGCAGCACTACAGGCTGGGGCAGGAATGACTGGAAACCTGCCCAGTGGAAAGGGACCTGAAGGTGTTGGTTGACAGCCTAGTGAACATGATTTAACAGTGTGCCCAGGTGGCCAAGAAGGTCAGTGGCATCCTGGCCTGGATCAGCAATAATGTGGCCAGCAGGACCAGGGCAGTGATTGGCCCCTGTACTGTGCACTGGTAACTTTGCACTCGAGTATTGTGATAAATTCAGGACCCCTCAATTCAAAAAGAACACTGAGGTACTGGAGCAAGTCCAGAGAAGGGCAACAAAACTGGTGAATGTTGGAATCCCAGAAACTTGGATTTTAGGATTTTAGTATATAGTAGCATATGTGAGGTAATATGGAGGACTTTGGGTGCTGTCCAAGTCTTTTTTTAAATTATTTTTTTCTTTTTTTTCTTCTTTATGGGTTTGGGTGTCATTTTTTGTAATTGTTTGGTAAAGTCCGCATTGTGGACTTCAAGTAGTTAGTTATTGGGTTTAAAGTAAAAATAATTTAGGTGACATTTCATAATTGGAACCATCACAGGTGAAGAGTCTAGAAAGCAAGAATTAAAAGGAGCTGCTGAGGGAGCTGTGGTTCTGAGAAACTAAACTTCTCAAAGTACTGTCCAAAGAGATGTGATAGTAATGTAAATAAATGATGAATGCATTAGTGTTAGCATAGGAAGAAACACACAATCACGGTATGATTGTATGCAATGCTTTATTGGAGAGCTCTGGGAGCCAGGGGTCCAGAGAGACCCAAATCTGACTCCACTAGGGGTCCAGAATAGATACAATTTTATACCCTCCCCGTTACATAAGCATACATGGTAATCATTAAACCCCATTGTTCCATTGATTTTATTCAAGCTTGAAATTGAAACAATTGATTCTCATGATCCGTGTTTGATTCTCAGGATTCGTGTTTGAGATAATAATCACCCTTACAATTAACAATTAACCATGTGATTGTGATACAGCTACAGATTCACCTTGATTTACTAAAGAATATTTAATTTTAGACATCACATTCATTCCCCTCCCCCCTTGATTTATTACTTAGCCAAGTTATACTTGGTTAGTTAAAACAATAGCATAAAATTTACATTCTGGTTACAGCGAAGCTAGGTCCTGTTCTTGTGCCTTTAGAAATCATTTTAACCCTACCCTATCATTAGTCCTATTGATGCAGTGATTCTCTGTGGGTAAGTATGATCTGCCACTTGTTTACCTGTATACCAGTCTCAGAGCTGCCCAAGATTTTGAAGGGACACATTTTGCTAATCTCCTCTATTGTACAGACATAGTGTGCTAGATTGTCCCTGAGAGAAAATAGTTCCAAAACAGAGGAAGCCAAATGCCTGGATGCATGTCTTTCCTTGTATAATTAAAAATTCCCACTTTTAGAAAGAGAAACTTTCTATTTTTTTAATAGAAAAAATATGCTTCAATGAAAAGATATGGAAAGGTTTCCCATCCCTAGAAAAAAAATGGACTTCAATAAACAGAAACAACTTCCAGGAACCAAAACTCTCAAACTAACAAGAAAGAAACTCAGTACAAAACCCCCAACCATTTCTAAAATAGCTATTTGATTTTGTTTGTTTTGTGTTACAGGAGAGGATTTTGGGTTCTGCTGTTGGGTTTAGGTTGCATGCTTGCTATAAAATAAAAAGACTCTAAATTCTTAAAAAGAATTAAGATGTGAGCAAAATAAAGTGACCAACATACGATCAAAAGAAAAATCCCAGTGATGCAGCATGAGTTACTAGATGTCACTGACTTTTTTATGTTTAGAAGGGGAAAAAGAAACAAAAAATAAACTTATATAATGTTTGAGACAGAAAAAACAACCAGAGGAGTAGCCAACAGAAAGATCATAACACATGGCAGATCATAAATGACAGATCATGAATGACACAATCTTCCACATATGTGATCCACCCTTAATGGTCATTTGGGTTAAAAGTTCCTATACAGAGCTTTTGTTTGACCTTCAGCATGGTAGTAAAATTCTCGAACAGTCTTCAAGGAAAAGCCAATTATAGTAGGTTCTCTGCAACTGGGCTGTCAGAATATGGGCAATAAATTTTGAATGGCGTAAGAACTTGGTAGTGAGAAGGGGCCCTTTGTGTCTACTTCTCCAGTCATGCACAACAAGAGAGTGAAGGTCAGGGTTATTGGGGGATGATTCTATTAGCTAACTGTATTTGAGTTTTTCTGCTTGATTCCCTTTATCTCTTTTCACAAATCCTGTCTGATTGAACATACTTGTCATTGGGAAGGAAGAACTGATAATTCCTGAGCAACCAAATTAAGAGATACAGATATGTTTCTATACTGAATCAGAACTAATTTTGTGCATGATTTTCCAGCTATTAAATCTAATAGTGATGAGACATAATGACTTTCATGCCTTAAAGAATGTTCCAACATAAATATCTGGTGAGGATATACATGTTCTGAAAAAAAAAAAAAAAAAGACATTGGTGGACAGGGGAGGAACATGTTTGAGAGTCTTGTTTTCTGCAAAGGAATACTGCTGGAATGAGAGCAAACAGGAGAGCAATAGACCTCAGGAACCACTGGGGCGTTGAGGTTGTAACTCCCAGTAAAAATTGTGCAAAATATAGTGAATTCTAACTAAATTTTAGATGAAAGAGGATACATTTATAAAAGTAAAACAACCATGCCATTAGCTCCCTCTTATGATTAGAAAACACCTGAAGTCTCTCTTAGTCTTACATGTTGAAACTTCGTTTATGTATATTTTGTCTTTTCAATTGGTGTTCTATTTGGTATCAAGCTCTCGGCAGATAACTTCAGTTGAAGTGTCTTGACTCTTTTTCAGTTTTATTAGCTAATTAAAAATATTTTTAAGTGAATCACTATAATTCTCTTCAAAAATATATGACGTGGTGTGCCATAAAAAATGTAATTTAGTATTTCGTGATCTATCGGATATTCCTGTTGCTGTTTTCTTCAACATAAAGAAATATTTCCTTAATCCTGCTGATTTTCAGTTTTTGACTTTTAAGAGTCCATATTTTCTATGTTTTGGAATATGATTTTTTCCCCCAGTAAAAGGACATCGCTTTGGAATTTGTAAGAAAATATTTTATTGCACTGTAGAACAAAATTCCTGCCTTCCTTTTCACTGTAAAGCTGTCTCATGTCTCAGAAGTGGTTCTCCAACATTTCTGAAAACTATAGGGTCAGCTGTGGCCTGAACTCTGGAAGTTACAGAAAAGCTTTTTATGCTTTCAAAAGTACTTATGTTTTCACTTTTTTTTTTTTTTTTTTTAAATGTGTAAAGTGTAGTTTTTTTAATTCTATAGAAAAACTTGGTTTAATTCTTT
>VXBB01024751.1:1791-15538 GCA_013399915.1 Illadopsis cleaveri
ATTATTATTAAATGCTTTAGAAACCAGGATTTTGAAGGTATCGCAGAAATATGGGAGAACAAATGACATGTATGAAAGAGTGACAAATTTGAGATTCATCCCCAAATTTGTTTGTTTGTTTGTTTTTATTAAGAGGAGAGATAAAGGTCTCCTGGAAAGTTTTTGTGTTCTCGTTGCAAAACTCACCTCTTCTCAGTCATGCACTGTTTCTCTTCACAAACACCGCTGTCTATGCAGAAAATGTACTTAGCAGGTGAAATAAGTCATAGAAAAATAGGGATTATTCAGCTGTTGTTACTTAGGTAATGACAGCAGCCAAAAGAGCTGTAACATTCACTAGCTGCTTCACTACTCTTTATGAGTTGTAGGAAACCTGCACTGCATTGCTCTTTGGTCAGAGACTGCAAATACAGAGAGTCTTTTTGCATTGCTTGGAGCGCTAAGAGCACTTTGGAAGAGGCAACTCAGAGGAACGACCAAATTACATTTCTGTCTCTAGTAAAGCCAGTTTAGCAGGCCTTTTTCAGTCAGTGGTGTAAGTAAATACGACTGCTTGGCAAAAGGAGAGAGGTGAAACTGAAGATTTGTTGGCATTGAAGAGGAACTGTCTTCAGACCACCTCTAGGTCTGTTTTCGCATTAGTTGCATTTTTAGAGCATATCTCCTGGTCATTTCTAGTGAAAAGACTACAATTCCTCCACGTCAGCAATATCACATGCAAAAGCATCACTATGATATTTCAAATAAAGATAACCACAGCTGAGAACTTACTTTTACTCTACTTTTACTTAGAAGCCAATGCGATAATAACATAGTTGTGGGCAAGTAAAGCTGTGAAAACATCAGCTTTCATCTCAGTTACTACTGTTACTTAGAAAAATATTTTGCTTATGCCACAGGAGCCTTTGAAAAGAGCACACAAATACATCAGTGAATTTGATTATGAATTGTAATCAATCTATTCCTGAATTTGAACACTTTTTATTTATTTTAACAGATCTATGTGCACAAAAAGCAAACTATCACCAGTGTGACGGATACTTTTGATTCGGTAGAAAAAGAGGGGCCATATTTTAATGAAATAATTTTCTGGCTGATGAACACTGAAGAGGGAAAATATATCCACATTTAGCTAACTAATTAACCAATTGAGGCACTGGCATTGACCAAGGATGTGAAAGGATAAGGATGTACCTTCTGACAAACCTGCTCAGTGGCAATAAAGATTAGCTCTGTAAGACTCCTGGCACTGAAATCAATACTAATCTGTTACTAAGGAACAGCTCATCCAGTCAGAAGTTACATGGAAAGCCGGTTGCCTGCCCTTAAGCCATATGCAGAAACATATGACAAGCATACAGTTGTTTGTAGAGCTAGAGATACATAACTTTTAAACATTGTGGTATGTAATATAAATTTTTTTGGCATGCAATTTTAGAAGTTTATGGCAGAAAAAGGAGATGGGGGGCTGCCAAATTGGACACTGATTATTTTAGACACTTTGAATATTGCCCTTAAGAAGAGAACCTGTCTCGCGTTTCTATGCACATACACAATATCACTGCCTGTGTAGGTTCACCAACTCCTTGGATGAGTACAGTTAAACATATATTTAAACATTAACGGGAACATAATTTATTGTTCTCACCACTTAAGACTATACAGATTATAGTAGTTTGCCCCATCCATCTTGATATCATTCAAGTTGTGGAACTGCTCTTGGCAGCTCCTCAGAGAACCAGAGCACAGACCAGTAGGCAACTGAGGCAATCACTGGTGGAACCCTGATCACAGAAAATCTTTCAGGGTGAGATTGTTGTGCTGCTTTCAATAAGGAAAACTGCTTTCACATCCATCTAGGGTCTTCACCAGATTCTTGGCACACAAAATCCCCTTACTTATCTTGCATCTTAATCTCTTTATTATACTTAATACATAGTTTTATAACAGTAGGAATTTAAAACCATAAAAACTTCAGAAGCATTTTTTGGCAAAATGAAAGACATCTTGGATAAGAAAAGTGAAGAGAAGGCATATTACAATTATAACAAGTATTGTTTGAGTTATACGAAGTCATTTACTGACCTCTTTCCTCTTATAATAATATCACTTTTGTTCCCTAAGTGACATTACTTTGGCTCACTGATATTCTAGAGCCATTCTGCTGGATAGCTTGTGCAGCCATTGAAAAATATAATCCTTGCAATGAATTAAATGAAAAACTAACCAGAAAAGCAGTACATATTACAAGCATAATAGCTGGCTTGAAAGTGTATCCTGGGGTTTCAGATGATGTCATAATCGCTACAGCAAATTTAATAGTATTGTTGCCTGGAAGCTAAGCCATTATACTATGTTTAATTTCACTAAGATGTAAATTACATGGTTCAGTGTTGCATAGTACTGGCTACTGACATTGTATATTCTTGTTCTTGCAGCTGTCAGGAATTCTAATATTTAAGGGGATTTTGTTTGGCTGTTAGTCTACAGCTTTTATAGATTTTTAAAAAAATAATAATTTTACCCTTCCTTATTTGCTATCAAGCCCAGCCCATCTCTTCATTCATCTTTTTTTCCAAAATAATAAAAGAATTGTAGGCTGACTCTTTGAAGTATATCAGTAAGCATTCAGTCCTTGAAGAAGAGAAAAGCAATATGGCTACAGAGTGACATCTTGCCTGTTATCACATTTGATTTTGGTGAGCCTTCAAGTCAAAAAGAAGATGCTTTCCTTACAGACTAATAGCCAGCTTGGGTGTTTATATTCCATCTTTTACGATAATTGCCAGAATGAAACTTGAGGAGACATTCTGTATTACCATTTGACTTACCAGAAAAAAATATAAATAAAATTTGCTCCCAATAAGTAGATCAAGACTTCTGTTGGAATCTGAAATTTGCTTCTGAACTACATAGGAAAATAGCCTAGTTGGCATCTATAAAGTATAATAGATGTATGTATCTTTAGTAGTACAACACATTTTCTACCATTAAAAACTAATGCAGTAATTGACTATTAGCACCTAGACATGAGCTTTAATATCAATGATTTATTGCAAACTTATTGCAAGTACTGTGATATACAGCAATGAAAATGCTGTGAGGGGCTTATTGTTTGTTCTTTCAAATGTTGGTAAGTTGAAAAATTCTTATCCTTGCACATCTATATATTTTTCTCACTGCACTTGTCTGTGGGTGGATAATTTACCTATCCATGATGCTTGCCAATTCCATGCTTCTGACAACATAATTGATTTTAGACAGGCTTATGCACATATGGGAAATCGGTGAAAACTTCAGATTAGCTTTTAAAAGCAAGTATTGTTACAAAGGGATGATTCACAACCGAGGTGTGCTTGAGAAGACATAAAATAAATCAACAGAAGTTGGTGTCAGTTATAAGCCACACACAATTAAAAATAATCTAATCTTTGTTTTGAAAACTGAAATGTAAATATGAATATTCCAGTGGCTCACATCTACAAAAATGTGTTCATATTTACTGCTGTCAGTAGCCTTTGTCCATGTAGGAAAACCATTGACTAGATTTTGATTCTGGCTGTATTTATTTGCTTATTGTAACTGTTGTGATCTACTGGCACAACTTCCCATCTTTATATCACAGCTGTGGTTTAGCAGTCATTCAGTGGCTCTGTGAGAGAGGGCACACTTCTGTGAGTGCTCTGAATCATTTCTGTGATTACCAGTCAATTTAAAACAGAAATGAATGCATTATATCAGAAAAATATTCTAAAAATGGCCATTTGAAATCGTCTGAATTTGTCTTTGAAATTACCTATACTTGAAACTTGAAATCAAGTCTTGGAATAATTCAGCAGGGTTTTGTCACATATATGAACAAAAGCATCAGTGTTGTGTTTTGGGACCAGTATTAAAGTATTTTTTTAGGCTATTTGCTTTTAAGAAGCTGCTTTAGGTGGAACAAAAAATAAAGGTTTTAAAACTTTAATTAAGGCCTCTCAAAAACACCTGCAACCAATCCTAAGCAATACTTTCTTCTCACCTTCACTTCTATCATTTGTAAATTTTAATGCGCCTACAGAGAAAAGAGTCTAAAATGCCATTTTACTCTCAATTTCTATTCCTTCTCTTTCTCTTATAGTAGCCTACTTGAAGAAGTAGAGAAGAGGTGAGGGGAAACAGCAGTGGAAGTTTTTTCCATTGCCTGCGGAAGAGCTATAAAAGAGAGTACAAGCTAATTTTAAATGAGATAAATATACACACAGAGTCATTGATGAAGAAAGCAATAAGGATTAAGAAATTATTTTATCTGCAGGATTCTCCATTTTAGACACCACTTGGAAAAGTACAGTGGGCAAAATCTTGGTACCATGGTTCAGTACCACCATAATAATGATCTAGGGCAGCTGGGAGACACCAGTTTCAGGATTCAGAGCTTTAGAAATACTTCATACCTGCTCCTCTCATGATGAGGGAGCAGAAAGGTGGGAATTAATATGTACATGGCAAATAGTTGCCTACAGCTCTTATAATGCATTTAATCATATTGTAGTAATATCAAGAGACTACAGTTTGCTTTTGAGTGCTGTGGTTGAAATTAAGTGAGAACGGTACTAATACCTGAAACACAGTGGACTGTGAAATTTGTTGTGTTAGAGGAACTGTTTCTACACTGCAAATGGATGGCAAAAAACACTTCAAAACCTTCCTGCTCTCCCTCTCATTTAAAAGAAAAAAACTTGCAAAATAGGAGGAAAAGAAATGTAATGCAGTCATGGAAGATCTTCCTCTCATTGCAGGTTTTTCATTTGTGCGCTTTAGTACTGTCAAGAGTCGTTTTAATCTAAATAAGACGTCTGATACTCCATTTATCAGAATTTTAAGAGGTGCGATTACTTAGAGCTTCATGCTCAGTGAGTACGGTATTCTAAAAATAAAATGGCAGTGTAAAGCAAGAAGTATCAAGATAGCTGAAATCAGCTTTTCGTCCTTTTTTTTCTGTAGTAGGAGATCATTTACTAAATTAAGTTTGAAAGGAAAAAAGTAGGTACAGTGGAGGTAATACTTTGTTTAGCTCCTGATTTAAAAAAAAATTGTGAATCACTGATGCTTCTGCTTTACAGAATGAAGAAAATATTGGAACTTAGGAAATTATTTGAAAGGCATATCAGTTACTGTGAAATGCTCAGGTGCCGTTAGCTTTTTCTCTTTCAAAACTAAACTTACAGAAACTGTAATTATATGGTGAGCATATATACATATTTTCCCACTTCACTGAAAACTGTATCGTACTTTTTTCAATATTCATCTGTATCCTGTTTTCTGAAATCTAATCTCCTAACTAAAATTTTAAAGGAATAAAAAACTGAACAACCATGGGCATAAACTACCACCCCACACCCATGAGCTGCAACCTTCTGCTCTGAAATGAGGGTTATGTGGACTATGTATGAATTCCAAAACCTTCTGGTTTCTGTTTCTCTGAGTTGTATGGTTGACATGCAAAGTCCACAAAAAAAAAAGAAATTTAGCCCAAGACTCTTCCCTTCCTCAAAGCTGAATCAATGGATTTTGTCTGATTTTCCATCGTTTATCACTGCAATCAAGATCTCCAAACTGTAAACTTATCAATAAAACATTTTGACATATTGAAATATACTTAAATGCATGACATATAAAATGCAGTTAAATAGTAGATGATAATGGCATACCACTGTGGATTAATGATTTGTTTACTTCACCATTCCATATTTCAGTGGCACATGCAGAAAGATTGTTTATTTTTTCTTTCAGTGAAATTATATTTGGATAGCATACTTATATATATAAACAGGTGTATATATACATATATATGCAACTGGGGAACTAACCTTTAGATTTTTATTCCTAAAATGGCTCCTTTCACATTCATAATACTTTGCCTGGCTGATGTGTTGAGGAATATGTAAAATTTGTTATTATTTGGAAAATGAAATTCAAAGTAACTTCTTTACAATAAAGGATTTTAAAAACCACCAAACTTTGCAAGCATAAGCTCAATCACAAGCCCTATGTTTTGTGTTTGCATTGCTAATTTATCCTCATCTTATTGAAAATTCTGGAATTTTGCAGATCCTTTTTAGACTATTTCAGTATCACATTGCATTCTGTCAATGTCTCATTTGAGCCTAATGTTTTATTCAATATCACATGCATAGCACTATATAAAAGTAATGATTCTAAAAGATGAGCGAAGCTAAAGCATTTTTGAAATTTACTATGGATGTTATTTTATCTTTATTTCATAACTTTCATAAAACAAATTGGTAGACTAATTCTATTTTTACTCTGACTAGTTTGATTTTTATTTTTTTGAAACAACTTATACTTCTGGGTAAGTTTTGTGAAAGTATGCTAAATCAGTCAGAAAATTGTCTAATTCTGTCAATTCATGCAATTCACTGCATCCCAAAATACCCAGTTGTTCTTAAGGTCAAAAGCATCTATAAGTTTTCCAGGGGAAATGTTTAAAAAATTATCAAATGAATGGGGCATTTATTTTGGGCCAGTTTACTTTTGGCCCAAAAACATTAAGAAAATTAATAGTGACCAAAATATTTTTGATAGATGATGTAAATTGAGAGACTAAAAGAGTTAGAGAAGATGTTAATGATGCTTATAGAAAATTTAAGAATCTATATTGTACAGTGAAATATTTCCAGTTTTCTTCATCATTTTCCTATTGACTAAAAAGAGCAAAGAATGAAACTGTTAGAAAAATATCTGATGTATTCTCTGTTTCTTGTACCAATTCTCCCCATTTCTTCCCCTTTCATTATGATGTTACTTGTCTACTAAACCAGAGAAAGCTTTGTTATTGGACATGACTTGTATCTCAGTTTGCTATTACTACTTAGGTTACATAAGAACATCAAAAATACCAACTCAAGCAGAACTATACTCTTTCAGTGTGACACTTTCTTCTCTGGTAGTGACAGTAGTAGTTCATTCCATGCATTCATAGTCACAGATTCATAGAATGGTTTCTGTTAGAAGGGATCTCTGAATATTGTCTAGTCCATCACCCTGTCACAGACAGCAACACCTCCCACTAGACCATGTGGCTCCAGCCTTACCTGGAACTCTCCCAGGGATGGGGCACCCACAACTTCTCTGGGCAACCTGTTCCAGTGCTTCGCCATTCCCACAGTAAATAATTTCTTCTTTATGCCCAGTCTAAGCTTATCTTATTCAGTTTAAAACTGTTACTCCTTGTGCTGTTACTACAGGCTTTGGTAAAAAGTCTTTCTCCATCATTTTTTTAAGCCCTTTCTATACAGAACTAGGTCACACTTGGGTCTTCTGGAAGCCTTATTTCCTCCAGGCTGAACAACCCCCAACTCTAACAATATATTTTTATAGCAGAATTATTCCAGCCCTCTGAGTCTTTTTGTGGCCCTCCTCTGAACCTGGTCAGAACTAGAGGCAGCACTTTGCCTTGGCCGGTTGAACTTCATGAAGTTCTCATGGGCCCACTGACCCAGCCTGTCAAGGTCACTCTGGAGAGTACTCCTTTCCTCCGGCAAAACAACTGCACCACTAGCTTGGTGGCTTAGTGTCATGCCCAAAGTTGCTTATTCATTCCTACTGTCTATTTCATTTGGGACCATCTTAAACAGCACTGTCAGCCATATGGATCACTGAGAGACAGCACTCATCTCTGGTTTCCACTTGGATATTGAGGCATTTACTACAATTATTTGAAAGATCCCTTCCTTCAAGCTTTTTGTCCATCTAACAGTCCTCCTCTCAAACCCATCTCTCCAGTGTCGCAGACAGAATGTTGAATGGGACCATTTCAAAAGCCTTACAGAGGTCTAAGTAGATTACATCTGTTGCTCTTCCTTTGTTCATTGGTGCAGTTACTCCACTGTAGATGGTCACTAGATCAGTCAGGCATGATTTGCCCTTTGTGAAGCATATTGATGTCTACAATCACCTCACTATCTTCCACATGTTTAGACATGTCTTCCAAGACGGTCTGCTAAATCACCTTACTGGGTACGGTCTGGTCAGTAGTTCCCAGGGTCCTCCTCTTTACGCTTTTTAAAAATTGATGTGATGTGTCCCTTTTTTCAGTCTCTAAGGATTTCACCTGACTGAAACTACCTTTCAAATATGATAGAGAGCAGATTAGCAATTTTGTGTTCTAGTTCCCCCATGATTCTGGGATGCATCTGATCTTGGGGTGCATTCCTTGCCTAATTCCCAGCACCCACACTCACAGAATTAAGGATGTTAGAAGACATGTTTCTGACTATTCTCTCGTTTGCTATTTACCACTTTGTCTTAAGTTTATTTCACTGTTTTGTGAATCTGTGGATACTATTTATCTCAGTAACCTTCTGTGGTAATTTCTGAAGTTTATTACTGTTTTTATAATAATCTGTTTTAAAATTACCTCTTCACCTCTCAAACTGATCTCTCCCTCCTCTTGCCATCCTACTGGTGAGTAACAGTGTTTTATTTATCTTGTGCTTCACCTTCTTGATTCAGTCCATAGCCAGTTTCTGCCTTTGTCTCTTCAATAGTAGACCTGCAGCCATTTTAGTCTCACTTCTTTAACTCTATCTAATCTCTCTTGTTCTAATGCTCTGCACTTTTCCTATCTCCTTTTAACCTTCATGTAAATGCAGAGAACAAGCTGCATAGTCACAGTAAGAACATATCAGGATTTTATATAACACCAAAATGACAGATTCTATCCTGTTCTTGTTACACCTCCTGATTGTGATGAGCAATTTCTTGACTTCCATGAATGCGACTATGCAGAAATTATAGATTTCAGAAAGCTGTCGATAACTCCAAGATATCCCTACTGACTTACAACTGCCATCCCAAAATCAGCATCCTGTAAGTACAGTTTTGATTATTTTTTCTCTAGACATGAGTCTACACTGAAATCTATCATCATTTTGCTTTCTCACTTAATGTTGTGAGGTCCAATGTGTTGAGAACTTTTTGCCAGCAGTAAGGCATCTGGCTACCCAAGACAACTCAGTTCTAATGGCCTCCAAAACCTTAGAGATCATGGAAAGACATTAAGAAAAATGCATTCCCACTACAAAATCACTGGCATTCCCCAGAATATTATATGCTGTCAGTGTTCTCCAATCTGTGCAATGACCACTAAATCCTCTGCTTTGAAATTAATCCCTTACCTGCTTTAAGTCTATAAAAGGGAGAAGTCCTCCAATCTTAAAACCATTCAGTTTCTCAAAAGATAGTCATCTGGCAACAACAACAAAAAAATCCAGGGTATTAAAAATCTGAATATGTCATAATCACTGGATAGCCAGCCTTTATACACATATTGGTTAACTTCCCAAACCTCTATTAAGACATTGTAGCAGCCATTCCCATTTTAGAAACTGTGCTGACTCTTTATCAGCAGGCTGCATACCCCTATGCAATCAGTGACCTTTTCCTTTACTACAGACCCTTTGATAGGCTGAAGTCAGAGCTGTTTTTTTCTACTTCTCTGGTGCTATATAAAGCCCTTCTGGCAGATGCAAGTGACTTCAGTTTTAATCTAGCATCCTCTAACAAGTGGCTTTTGCAACAAGTAGTAGTACACTCCTTAGCATGGAACCTGACAATTTCATGTGTGAGTTCCTTCTAGTTTCTTAAGTTAATGCCATCCCATTCCAGCATTCAACTCCTCTGTTTGGTCTAATTCATCTATGGTTTTCCTCTCAAAGACTGGGGCAAATAGAGAAATCTTTCCAAAGTTTTCACAAGCCACATCGGGTAGAAAGAATGACCTGAGCTTCTTTTCTATTATATTATCATTGCTCAGTACCCCCTTTACACAGTTTTCATAAGGTAGTACTATTGATTCCCAAGATGGACACCTTCTTCATGTATTTAATGTTTTGCTATCACCTTACTCTCTCAGCTCCCACTACCCCTTCTTTCTTCCCAGGAATTCTCTGTATTTGGGAGTTGCAGTCAGTTCATTACATGTTTTCCCCTCACACTCATCCCCTGCTCCAGTGTGTGGTGTCTCCCACAGGAGACAGTCCTCCATGAACTATGAGTCCTTTCCACAGGCTGCAGTTCTCCACAAACTGCACCCGCATAGGTCCCTTACACCAGGTGCAGCCCTTCAGGAACAACAGCTTCCCCTGAAGCCACAGGCCTTGACAGAAAGCATACTTTAGTGCAGGCTTCCCTCAGAGTCACAGACCCTTTATATGAGACTACTCGACCAGATAATTTTCTTGCTTTTCTGAGATGTTTACATCTGGATTACCAGCAATCTTTTAGTGTAGCTCTTCGTGTTAAACAGAAATGATCTCTATTTTGATAAGAATGTTTTCTGTCAACATATACACAAGTATATTCTTATATTGTTCAATTTCCATTACTCTTTGGTCTGTATTTTCCCTTGTAGGAATGTAGCCAAATGTAGCCATTTGAGTCAATAACCATAATTTGTGTTTGTAATGCTAATATACATATATATATATGCATTATACATTTGAGTCTATTATTTCAATTAAGAGGATGGACATTCTTGATGGTCCTGAGGCCTTTGTAAAATATAGAAGAAATATTACCAAAAGTTTGCATTTCAAAAGAAGGTGAGGGAGGGGGATGAGAAACAGGAGAGGGAAAACATAGCTGTATTTTTTAAATAATTCCATGTTCCTTCCATTCCATTAATTCCTTAAATTATTTCTTCATTCATTTTCCCATGACACATTCATCACTTTCAAAAAGCCAGAGTCCAAATGAACCAGATGTGCTGAACGTGCAAATAACTGAAAAATAGGTTTCCCTGGAAACCAGATTAAAACCTTCAAAACAGCTCCACCTCCTGCTCAGCTTCCCTATCCCTTTTAGCAGTTCAGTAATAGCAAATCAAGACACTCATAGCCAGAGTGTGCCCTCCACTTACATGAGCAGGGGGTAACCAATTCAGGCAGGATTCAGAAAGGAGAGACTTCCATTTCAGTTTTTCAGTTTTATTCTCTGTAAATCTGTAACTCTTCTGTAATAGCAGCACATGGAATGGGTAGGATAGGCATTTTTGCAGATGGTATCAGAAAACAGCTGCTTTTCACATTGTTCCTTGGCAATCCCATGGTTAACTGTGTAGAATATCTACTAGAAGGCCACTCCAATTAGCACTCATTTATCTGGAATCCTTTCCCCGGAACTTTACATTGCTGTTGCAAGGCATTTTGAAATTCAGATGGGAACTAAATGACTAACCAGAAAATTCACCTACCATCATCTGCTAGCTCTTCTCCCACATATTCTGTATGTTCTGCAGATGCCAGAGGTGTAGGAATGAAGGCAAACCCCTTTCCTTGACTGCATCCTGCCTCTTTCCATGATTCTCAGAAGTTTATGTGATTGAGTGGCCCTGGTCCTTGCCAAATAAAACTCCTAGTACAGGACCTCTGGTGCAATTACTGGAACATTTTAGCATAACTTTGACCCTTTGTGCTCCATCATGTAGGACCAATGTGACAGGAATAATACAGCCCCAGTGGATGCACTACATTAAGTGGTTCTGCAATCAAGAACCCTGTCCCTTAATACAGTGAACTTTTCTGACCTTGCAAATCTTGTATTTTACAAACCAATAGTACTGCAGTATAACTAGAGAAATGCTGCAGTTACAATAAAGTTCAGTAAAAATTTTCATCACATTGTGAAGCAATCAGAACTTACCCTTAGAATGAGGAGAGGAGACCCTTTGATGCATTGCTCCTGTTTTCATTCCTCATCTGATCAGGGAGAGGTGGAATAAATCACACTGCTTCTACCCAGACTAGAATAAATTTCTAAAGGGAGAGCTGAGTGAAGAACACTTATTAAAAACTGTTAACTGAAATGAACACAAGACAAAAATACAACAGAAGTATCTTGCCCTGTTAATGAGATGCTGCAATCTGGATTAGTCTGTATTTGCTGAGTTTCTAATTAGTTTTCATTTTATTAACATGCTAATGTTAATATGATGCATTACTTTCAGTTGTGCAGGCATAAAGCCAGTTTTTAGGAAACTGGACTTCCAGAAAACAAAAGTAGGGAATCAATGAATAAGTAATTTACAAAACTACTCAGCCTAACTCTGCACCACAGAGACAGAGTTTATAATCTCCTTTTTTTTTCAGTATGCCACTATAATTAACAATGTGCATATGACTGGCATTAGCAATGATTTCCTCTGGAAGCTGAAACTAAGTTTTTTATTCTGATCTTCTTCTTGGTAGAACAAATATTTTACCTGACTGTTTCAGCAAAGGTTCATCCTTCAAATACAAACACAAGACAGAGTATCTGATACATCATACGACGAATGAAACACAGAGACCCCCTTTCTCCTGTCCCTTAAAAAACAAATAAACTCCTACAAAAATACGTACTTTGTGGGGAGTAAGTTCTGGTTCATTAAAATGTAAAGCAGCTCATTTAGTCGATAGTAGTAATATTGCTTGGACTTAGGGAACATTCTTATTGATTCATGAATATTCCAAGGAGATAGATTAATCTTTTTTGAGCCATACAGCTCCGATGAAACTGCAGTTTAACATGCTAAAGTGCCAAATCCATCTTCTTCTTGTACAAAAGAACTTCCTATAATAAAGACTCTTTGCAATAGCAATAAGGCATCTCAGTAGGGAATGTTTATTACAAAGTGTTTGCATTTTGAGATAGACATTTTGTCATGTATTACACAGCTATCTAAGGATACAAGTGTACGGCAACATACTTCCATTCAACTATATAGGTTAATTATTACTTGGGATTTTGTGTCTATGCATTTATCCAAGGATAGATAAGCAATGCATTTATTAAACTTCATAATGTTCATGACTTTTATGGTGTTTCACATATTCTGTCAGTGTACACAAAAACCGGGTAGATGGTCCACCACACACACTAGGGTAGACAGGCTGATAGATCAATAGGTGGGCAGACAGAATTCAGTACATGTAGAAAAACTGAGCTGTAGCTGTCAGAACTTTTACAGAGAAAACTGTGCCTTGTAGGAGATATAGATACATAACTTCTCTGGATAGCCCAGAGCTCTGAGGACTAGATAGCTTCACTGAGTTGCTCACAGTGCTTACCTAATCCTGCACAGAGCAGAGCACAGAGCAGATCTGACCCTCCTGGTCCCCAAAGATCTAGCAAGCTCAAGTGACTCATATGAAATTCTTTACCTTTGTTCTGGTTCTGTATCCTGACTGCAGCTAGCGTCTAGTAACAGCTGTGCTTTTGCAGACAGACACTTTGTTCCATGGGTGAGAAATCTCTGAGATTCCAGGTTTGCCAGTTGTAAAGCACTTGCACAAAGCTTTCCATATGAACTTTCATGTAGCAATTTGAATAGTGAGCCATAGTGAGTGCATGTTATGAACTCTCCAACCTGATTCCACTTTATGCCCATACTTGGCCATAATGCTACTCAATCTTCATATCTTTACTAGTAAATTATCCATGAGGGATATATACATAAATTTAAATATTGCTGTGTGAAATAAATTGTGTATGAAGGCTTAAAATAATGTTTTACAAATGTTTTGAGTTTTGTAGGCGGAAAACTATCTATCTGCTTATTCAATTTGCATGCCTCAAGAACATGGCAGTTTCTTTCTTTCTTTCTTTCTTTCTTTCTTTCTTTCTTTCTTTCTTTCTTTCTTTCTTTCTTTCTTTCTCTTTCTTTCTTTCTTTCTTTCTTTCTTTCTTTCTTTCTTTCTTTCTT
>VXBB01024769.1:0-11679 GCA_013399915.1 Illadopsis cleaveri
TGAAAATAAAGTTTTCAAAAGAATAGTTCTTTTGGAAATTAATTTGTTTGAAAGGCCTACACTGACCATGTATGTTGTGATAGCACTGCCCTTGCATGACACAGTGGTGCACTGGCACTCTAAAAGACATTTTGAAGAAATTTTTGGAAGAAAGCAAAATGAACTTTTAGGTGTATTGTATATGTATTGTGTTTATGTGGAAAATCCTCTGAATTTCTGGGCACCCTGAACTCATTCGTAGGAATTTTAATATTGGGATCCATTGTGGCTGTTCATTATTCTATAAAAATACTTAATTTACAGTTGGTTAAAATGTCTGCGCAGGATTTACCTGAGGTTATGAAAAGCCATTACAGCTGTTTAAGTTTCTGGGGATTTTTAAGAGACTGTATTCTGGAAGATTTCAGGTTTTTTGTATTAATGCATATGCCATTTCTTGCTACATTTTAAACCACATTTAGCTAAATGTCCTTAGTTCCTTAACTCTAGCTATACTTTTACTTAAAATTTAAATTTTCACTTAATGTTATAATGGACACTTGTAAACTTTCCACATCTGTCTGTATTGGAAATTAAAATTGTCTTTCTGCCAATTAAATATGTATGTGTGAAATTCATTTTAAGTATAATGGTGTAGCTGCATGCAGAGTTTGGTTGCACAATTGCTACTTTAAAGATGATCTGATAGGAAAAATAACATCCATGAATATATGGAAGCCTACTTCTATGTGAAGCACACCCTGTATTATCTTAATTCAGCATATATTTCACTTGAAAATATTCTGATTAGTTCTGAAAATTAAAGTATGAGGGGTGTATTTTCATGTTTTTCAGTGCAAAATTAGTTGGTTTAGCCTAAATCTATCTTACAGTGTTCAGTAAAAGAAGTAAAATCATAGGGTAGGCTACAGAGGATGACCATATCTTCTGTAATTAAGAGAAAGGCTGCTGAAGAAAAAGAAAGATTTTAATCTCCCTGTGATGTGATGAATATAGAGGTACATAAGTATGGCGGAAGACTGAGAGTCTGAGAAATTGGAGATCTATGTCTTATATGTGTGGAGTCATATTTGTGAATCAGAATAGCAGGAGGTGTGAGTTGGGGGTCTTCACAGAACCCTGTGCAAATTGGTGAGAGCATTAAGTGGTCCACCAAAGTTTGGACACACTTGAAAGGACAGTTATAGAAACAGGCAGAGAACTAGGAAAGTGCAGAAGTAAACAAGGATTTCAAGACTGTTATGGCTGACTATTGGGGAGGATGAGAACATTTTCAGTTCTGATTTTTGGCCACTGAAAACTTTGGAAGTGATTTTAAAATGGGTGTCAGCTGACAGCCTGGGTAAAAAGGAACAATGTGTAAAAATTATGTATGATGAGTTTAAAGATCAAACAAATAATATTTAAAGAAGCAAAGAACATAGATTTAACTAGAGAAAGAGTGTGTATGTTTACAAGAGTATTCTAAAAAGGAAGTGCAAAACAGATCCAGAAATAAGATTTCTCGGTTTAGATGAAAAAACAAGACTCTTCAATAATGGAGAAAAGAGAGAATTGAAACACCTTCTAAACATATCTTCTTTTGGTAGAAATAGATCAGATTTTTTTGAAGGGTTAGATGGAAGTTCAAAAGTTAAGTAAAAAAAGTTCAATAACGATTCTGAAAGGATAGTTTGCTTTCTAAAGTGCATTATTTCATAACTCTCTGAATTCTGCCCTGTACTTTCTTAAATGTAATTATTATGTTTAAGATGTGGAGGAAAAAGAAGAGGCTTATTTGTTCTTTTTTCATTTTAGTGTACTTAATTACTGACATTTAAGGTTCTGTTTCAGGGAATATTTTCATTATGATTAATTGCTCATATTTGTTTGCAGAAATTTCAAGACATAGAAGAAATGCACCTTCTTCGTATGAAAGAGATTATACAGTCATTGTCAAATACTGTAAAAGAAATTCATTTACAAATAGGAGAGGTATTTTTATACTATATTTGCATCATGCTTTATGTTTTTCCTTAACTATTAAATGGAGTATTTCTTACTTTGTGAAATTCAACATAAGCTTAAATTCCCATGGCTTCCTGTTATGTTTTCAAGTTGAAGGTCACAAAATTTACAGAATAAGACTAGATAAATTTTGTCTTCACAGAAAACAAAATATTGGGACAATTCGAAGAATTTGAAAGTTGAAGCATTTTTAGTGTATTTCTAAATGCTGCTTTGTGGATATTAATTTAGCACTCATTTCACACAGAATTAAGATATTACTTTTTTAATTAGAACTAGAAATTTCACTCTGAGAAGCTGTCAAACACTTTATAATGTTGAATTTTATGAACAAAAGATATTTAGTAACAGAAGCTTTTATAATATCTTTTCTTTAGATGGAAGTTAGTTTAATTAATAATCTTTATAGGCAGTCCTTAATTTTTTGACTTTTGAAGTGTTATTTTATTTGCTTACATGTTAGTATTAAGGTTTTCTGCTAATAAGTGATCATTACAAGGGTTGTGCTCTTTATTTCTAAAGTATATACACATCCTGCCTTGTCGGAAAAACCTATTAACAACATGTTTTTAGACCAAAACTATTTCAACAGTAATGTTTTTTTGCTTAAGCAGGTGGGAGTTGTGATAATACATTAGTAATAGTTCACACCCTAAACTGGTGCTGGCTGAAAAAATTGCTTGTCTTCCTGAAATTATAGTGGGATGTGTTGCTGACAAATGCAGAAAATGATATATACACAAGTTGTTTAACATGGAAGAAACAGAAGTAAAACCTAGACCTGTCATTTCAGTCTTTGTCTCTAGTGTACCCACACTTGCTTATACTACAGCAAAGAGAAGAGTTTCCTAGACAAAATATCTGTTGATTTCTGTAAGTCCTGTAATGTATTTTAGAGGGAAAGTTTTTGAACTTTAGCTATAGCAAAACCTAGTTTTTAAAGTTAATCTGTTTTTTTTTTTTTTTGAAGGTGCATGAAGAGTTTATTAATAACATGACAAATACTACAGTTGAGAGTTTAATACAGAAATTTGCTGAGTCAAAAGGAACTGGCAAAGAAAGACCTGGTAAGAGATTAACACAATAGGAAATGTTAGCTTTAAAACCAGAAATTTCCATTTGTAATGAAAGGTCAAACCCATATTTGTTACTGTGCTGTATTTTTAACATGTTCAAGTTAAAATGTTTAATATGTTCAAGTTCTTAGTATTTGTTAACTTTGATATTAAATGATTCATAGAAATTGGTAATGCAGAATTCATTATGTGCATGTAGTATTTGTGTTCATAATGCCTGGTAGTTTGTAGGTCTATACTACTAAACTATTCTGTTTCCTGGAACATCAGGGAAGTTGCTCAAGAAGTTGTAGTTCCTTGTGCAAACAACATGTTGTCTGCTATGTGTTTCTTGTACAAACTGTTATTCTACATAAATTGTATTTCACAACTTTATTCAATGTAAACATATGCAGACCAGATGTCTATGAAGCTGCTTATTGAAATATTGGAACAGTTGCATCAGTTTGTTCAGCTTACCAAATTATCATTTTAATAGATATGCAATATCTATTTTTTTAATAAAATGTATTTTAATATACAATAATGTGTATTGCTTCTTTAGTAAGAAGCAAATTGAATAGTACTTTCTGAACTGCTGGTTGGGTGTGGTAAGACTTCCTGGACTGACATAAAAAGGCATTCTCACAGTACTACCTATATAGTGTCACTTTAATATTGGCATGAATATACAGTCACTGGATGTGTAAATACAGGAATTAGTCGTAGTGTTTCCTTCAGCACTGGGAGTCCTCACTAGCATCTCTATCTTCTAGTAGAGGCAAACAAAGATAGTTTTTTTCCAGGGCAAGGATGTACATACCAGAGTAGGTAATGAAAATTTATAATAAATTGTTAAATATTATTAGGTATCTTGTAATGTCTCTGTGAGGTGTTTTTAACGTAACATTATTTCATATTCTTTCTGTGATCCTGTAATATTGATGTCCAAGTGGGCTGAGGTAAGATGACATATGGAATGATTTTTGAAAGTTTCCTGTGTATTTATCAGTTTTATCAGCCAAAAAGAAAATGTGTAAACTTCAGGATATTAAGTTTAGTTGGTCTGAAACAGGACAAAGACGTGACAATTTGGTGTTCAAACCTCTTTGATTAGATGTTGCCAATGATATTGCCAAGATATCATGGCTAGGGATCTTCATCTTGCATTTAAGGTTCTGACAGCCTAGGTTACAAAGACCCTTGCTAATATATCCTAGACCATTGTGCATTCAAGTCATCCATGCTATTAGTGTAGATTTGGCCAGACAACATTGACATTTTAAGAAAAGTAATACTTCAATTCTTAATTTAATGGCGAAATTGCACACATTCTATACTTGCTGCTTTACAGTTCTTCAAATCCCATCTGTGCTCTCTGGGGCCAAATAAAAACTTCTTCAAATGTATTCTAAGAAAGTTAAGCAAAGTGTTTTAAGGAACAATAACACATTTATTGTGTAAATGTATGCACCTTGAATTTTCTTCTACAGTATTAAATTATTTTATTGATACCAACTTTGTAAAGCAGCCATGGTGCAGAGAGAAAGCATAGTCAAATTCAGCAGCAAAAGAATACAAATTTACAGGAAGTTCTGAAGTGTTAAAGACCAGCAACACAGACCACTGATGACATTAATTAGGCTTACTGCTTCCAATATATTTGTTTTATTGACTTAGAATCATAAAACTTTGACAACTAGAAAGATTTGGATGGCAGAATGAGGTATCAGCCTTCTAAGAATGAAAATGAGACATCCACTGTTAAGGAGTGCTTTTTCTTTATTAAACCCCCACTTTTTTGCATCTGAGAACTCTTCACGATGAAAAGATATTTTAATTCATGCAGCAAATTTTGAAAGTCTGTGGGATATATTTATTAATTAGACTGAAGAAGGAGATGGCTCCTCAGAAAAATCTAAATATTCAATGTAAAAAGTGGTACTGACTTGGCTTACAAAACAAATGCAGAAAAACTGTCTTCTGGGTGTCACTGTTCTGACCTAAATCTGTTTAAAGACAATACTTTAAAATTCCCTAGTACTATGTAGGCCTTCTTTCATCCATATTATTTGTGGGTTACTATGATAAGTGAGATGGTGGATGCTTTCAGATAAAATAAACTAAAAAGGCAATGCATAATGAAGTATCTTAGTTTATTTCATTATATTCTAGCTATTTATAGTTCTTCACAGCAGAGATCACTTCCTTTTATTTGTGTCTGTAAAAATAAGAATGAATCTGAAATAAAGTACTGATGAGGGCTGTTTTATTATGGAGAACTACAAACCATTTACAGTAAAGTTTATTGCATATCTGAAATGTATCTCTAGTGATGTCTGTTTTACCAGATTATATGGGCTCCCTCTGGTGGCTGATTTCTGTCACCTGGAGTCACAATGTACAGGGGCATCTAGAATTCAAGTTTTTATTGTACAAATAACAGGTTTTCTTTCAAACAGTAATGCTTTGTGAGAGTTTTTTAATTCACTCAGGAACTTCTTTACAATGACTCTTTTTGCACAACTACCTAAATAACTTATCTAGTCACCCTTACAATCTGCTTCTCACTGAATTTGTTTTAATTTTTTCTTTATTAAATCAGTTTGGAATTTAAAGGTTTTAATAACACAATATTTGAAGAAGTAAAAATTTTTGTTTTCTGACTTCCATTCAGTGAAAAAAAAAACAAAAAAACAAAAAAAAAACAAACACAAAGGCCAAACATCCAGTTGCAAATCTTTAATTTTAACTGAAAAGAAAATCACTTAGTGTAAAACACTGAAAAACAAAGCTGGCAGGAGCAGTAAGGCTTCAGATCAGAATTTAATGTGTTCCCTGAACTGCCTCTAACATCCAGAGGAACCAGGATGAGGTCAAGGAGTGGGCCCATTTGATCCTCATGAGATTCAGCAAGAACAAGTGCTAAAGCTGGATCAGAGCAGCCCTGGCACCAGCACAGGCTGGGGATGGACAGATCAGAGCAGCCCTGCCCAGAAGGACCTGGGGGTGCTGGGGGACGGACATGCCCCAGCCATGGGCACTGACAGCCCAGAGAGCCAAACGTGTCCTGGGCTGCATCCAGAGCAGTGTGGGCAGCAGGGCCAGGGAGGGGATTCTGCCCCTCTGCTCTGCTCTGCTGAGACCCACCTGCAGTGCTGCATCAGCTCTGGGGGCCCAGCACAGGAAAAACAGGGAACTGTTGGGGTGGTCCAGAGGAGAGGCACCAAGTTTATTTTAGGACGAGCTGAGAGAGTTGAGGCTGTACAGCCTGGAGAACAGTACACATCAGGAAGAGCTGACTGGGGCCTTCCAGTATTTAAAACAGCCTTATAGGAAAGATGGGGACAAGAAAATAGGGCCTATAGTGATATGGCGAAGAGTAATATTTTTAAACTAAAAGAGAGTAAATTCAGACTAGATATAAGTAAGGCTTTTTTTATGATGAGGGTGGTGAAACACTGGAACAGGTTGCCCAAAGAACTGATGATTTTCCCATCCATGGAACCATTCATGGTTGTGTTTGACAGGACTCTGAGTAACCTGATGTCATCAAAGATGTCTCTGCTCATTGCAGCAGGGTTGGACTAGATGAATTTTAAAGGTCCCTTCCAACCCAAACCATTCCATGATTCTATGATATATTCCTGGTGTTAGGCTTAATAGCAGATTTGATACCATCAGTTGGAAGATGCTGTAGTCATTTGGTCCTGCAATGTTCATCAAAACTTGCCCACTTCTAATAGAGTGGTTTCCTGTCTGTTGCTTCATATTTCTTGGAAAATAAATTTATTGTATGACAGAGAATATCTGGTTTTCTTCTAAAGTATATTTAAATCAATAATGGAAGTGATACCAGAGTAATTTTATTCCAGATTAATGAGATATCAATGACCTCTAGATACTTAATCTTCTATTAACCTATTAAAAATTTGGTTTGTTCTAGTGTGCAGCGTTGGTGCACAAGGCATATAAGCTGCTAAGAAGTTTAAGCTCATGTTCTTTTTAGATTTTATATCTGAAATTATCAAGTGTCTTTTAAGAGGTTAGTGAATGACTATATATCTGTAGTTGATAATGAGTAATTTTTAATTTTAGTTACTGAATTACCATGTCTTCTTCTCGCATAGGGGGAGCTAAATGTGAGTGTTTGTTCCTATATTAGTTTTTGCCCACTACATGGTTCACTCAGAAGGCTCCATCCAGCCTGGCCTTGAACACTTTCAGAGATGGGGCATCCACAGCCTCTCTGGGCAACCCATTCCAACACCCTCACTGTAAACAATTTCAGCACCCTCACTGTAAAGAATTTCATTCTAGTATTTAACCAAAACCTGTCCTCCTGCATGTTAAGGTCATTCCCTCCTTCCTATCACTACATGTCCTTTGAAAAGGCCCTCTCCAACTTTTCTTGTAGGCCCACTGTAAGTACTGGAATGTACTCTAAGTTCTCCCTGGAACCTTCTCTTTTTCAGGCTGAACAGCCCCAGTTTTCTCAGCTTTTCCTTATAGGACAGGTTCTCCAGATCCTCTGATCAGTATAGTGGCCCTCCTCTGGAGTCATTTCAGCAGGGTAACATCTTGTGCTGAGGATCCCAGAGCTGGATGCAGCACTACAGGCGGGGTGTCACCTGAGTGGAGCAGAGGGACAGAATCCCCTCTTGTCCTGCTGCTCACGCTGCTTTGGATGCAGCTCAGGATTTAATTGGCTTTCTGGGCTGTGAGTGCTCATGGCTGGGTCACAGTAAGCTGCTTGTCCACAAACACCACCACATCTTTCTTTCAGAAGGATGCTCAACCCATTCTCTGCCCAGCAGGTATTTGTGCTTGGGATTACCCTGACCTGGGATCCTGCAGTTGGCCTTTTTGAATTTCCAGAGGCTTGCACAGGCCCATCTCTTGGGCCTACGCTGGATCCCTCTGGATGGCATTCCCTCTCTCTAGTGTGTCCACCATGCCATGCAGCGTGGTATCATTGGCAAACTTTGCTGAGGGTTCTCCCAACTGTCCATATTACTGACAGAGATGTTCAACAGCACTAGCCCCAGTACTGCCCCTGAGGAACACCACTTGTCACTGCTTTCCACTTGGACATGGAGCTTTTGATGGCAACTCCAAGTGTAATCATCCAGCCAGTTCTTTATCCATCAAGTGGTCCATCTGTCAGTTATGTGTCCCTCCAGTTCAGAGGCCAAGATATCATGCGAAACAATGTCAAATGCTTTGCAGAAGTACAGGTAGATGACATCAGTTGCTCTTCCCTTATCCACCGGTGATGTAATCCCAATGTAGAAAGCCTTTGTCTTCATTAATTTATTGTGGTATCATTGTTAGTGGTTGTTGGTAGTTTGTTCCTCTATTTTTGCCCTTTTTTCTTAAAAAATATTCAAGATTAAATCAAGAATTTTATTGTAATGCAGATAAAAAAATGGAAAGCCATAATCTTTGTTTGCTCCCTAGTTCTCTGATAAAACGATGTGCAGATGACAATTACTACATATTTAGTGTGAGAGAGGTACTGGGTCGTTTTCAGCTGTAGTGATTTTTTTTTAGAAGTATTGGTTTTGTGCTAGCTTGATCTATGTTTCACAATCTGTGAGCTGATAAAAGTATTTCCTGTCACCTTTCATTATCCATTCAATAAATTTGAACTTTTTACAGGGCTTAAAAGAGGTTTGCATTTTTAAAAATATTGAAAATTGGTGGCTGCAATTCATCTACTCTTTGGATTACATGATAACAGTACTTTGCAGTGTTTATTATCAACAGTTGCTGTTGGTCAGCCATCACTGACTCTTGCACTTATAGCAAAGTATTTGACTTTTGTTTTTCTTGCTGTTTTAGATATTAGAAATATAGTATGAATATTTTTAATAAAACGGTACTTCTACAGATAACAAAATTCAGAAAGGACAGATGTAATGTTCCTATTCTGTTTCTTCCCTCCACCAAATGCAAAAATTGACAATTTGGCCAGTAATCAGTAATGCTGATTAAAAAAAAGTTGGGTCTGTTGATTTTGAAGCTGTTGAAAACCTATTTTACTTTATTTACCCATGCAGAAGAAATAGTCTCAAGCCTCCTGGTAACTCCAGACATGGAATAGAGTAAGGTCATGCATGTCAAGTGGAGACATAATTTCAAAATGACCAAAAAAATCCTGAATCGCTTTCTGAAAATGGTATTAAGTATACTAAGTTGATACATTTTTCAGTGAGTTAGGACAGAATCAGGATCGCTACTTTTTCACAATGTAGCTCATACCAGAAACAAATATCCTGGCATCTTTCTTAGTGTGCTGGTGATCCTTTTCTGTTCCAAGAGAACACATTTGGGAGCTCTGCCTGTTAGCAGAGATCATGAAGCATTAAAGCTTCAAGTTCAATAAACATCTAAACCCCAAATTTTACCTAGCCTTTAATTCAACGGATTTCTGATTCTGTAAACTCAACTGAATTATTGATTATTTGGTTAGTAGAACATTTCATGTGGCTGTCTGTTGGCAGTGGTGTTAGTGCAGAGTTTGGTGTGAGTTTATCACATGCTTTTAGGCCTTTTGTAATTGCTATTGTGAGCATTTTAGTCCTAAATGTCCATGAAAAGTACTGCTTATGTGTTTTTTCCAAAGCAAATGCAAGACTATCAGAGTGAGCTGCACCACAGCTGAAAGGTAGTGCTGATAATGTTAATGCACAGTTGTGCTTGCTCCATGTTAATACTCCTATTAAGTCAGTGTGTTGTGTTAAACTGCATGTTTGGTATCTAATGAAGAAGTGTACCAAATGAACAAGATTAAGCAGTGGGGGGAAAAAGAGGGTTAAGAATGAATGTATTACTCTTAAAAGTTTTTAGAAACAATTTAATACTTTCCCAGAGTTTGAGAGGCAAAACAAGGGCAAACAAGTATAGAAGCTTGCTTAGATTAAAGCTTGCTAGCATTTTACGTGGTTAAATAATGGACTCTGCTTTGAAAGAAGGACTTTAAACAGTGCTGGGTGTGGTGGGCTTTTTTTTCCATGGGTTTGTTTGATAACATAGTAGTTTACAACACGTATAAAAATACTTTTCTAGGACACTAAACAAGTTACAAAGTAGATGGAAATAAACACTGAAAATGGTTAATACTGACTTTTGAACAGCTCTGCAGGACATCTTTGAGCTTCTTTTCCACAGGGAACAGTAACAAAGCAAGTATTTATTTTATGTTCTTATAAATTATTTTCTTTGTATTTTCTTTAAATACTGTGAATACTTTGGTGCTGCTGATGCTTGTGGTTAAATGCACAAATAACTTGGAGTGTTGCAATTTCCCAAAGACTGTGCCCATGTATAGTTCTACACAGAAGGCTGACAGAGGAATGAGCTTAGTTTATCAACACTGACAGTGTCCAAGGGATTCAGTATTCTTTGTAAAGGAGGGCAGACTACTACTGTATTTCAGAAGTTAATGGAAGAAATTAAGTGTGAAAATTTCTGAGGATTTTTATGAGAAGCTGGACTTGAGGCAGATAGAAATGTCTTTAAGGGTCTTATGCTGTAAAGGTGTTTCCGATGAGGAGCTACAAGCTGAAAAGCTATACCAACAAATATATCTTAATTGCTGTCTTAGATGTCTGTTTTATTTTGTCTGCAAAAATTTGGTCCTTTCAACTGAATTCAAAGCTTCTGTGGGCTTCTAGTCTGATCTGCCAGCATAGATTTTTTATAATTACATGTATCTAAATTTTAAACCTATTTTAGAATGAAATTTATTGATTTTTAATGGTCTGAAGAGTTATAAAGGAGCAAATTTTATGGAAAAAATATATGAATACAAATGGAAGAATCATAGCATTGATAAAAATATCTAAGACAACATCAGTAGACATAACAGGGCAAAAGCTAGATTGTGAATTATCTGGAGCACTCAGTAAAATAAAGTACTGTTGGGCGCACTCAAATTTTCTTCCTACAGGCAAACAAATCAGTTGCAGTGTGACATTCAAAAGAATTTTTTGGGACTGCAGAAGGAAAGCAACGTCCATTTCAGTAACTTAAATAGGAAGAATAAATTAAGTAGGTGATAGTCGTCAGAAAATGCAGTAGGATGTATGATGGATTCTACTATGACCAGAAAAATTAAATAGTTTTAGAACACCTGAAAATAGAAAAAACATTTACTGTATCAGCATAAAACAAATCTAAGATGTGTACTTATATAAAATCATAACCTTATATGTAATTAATATTTAGCAAAGGTTTGATATTTTGAACTTACTTTTTTGAGGCATATTTGCTTTTAAGGTAGGAAATGTTCTTTGTTTTCTAATGGAAAAAAAAGATTTTTTTTTGTCTGGAAATTCTGCATACTATAAAATATATTACCCTATTTTTGCTCCTTAGGGTCACGTTAAACATCTCAACCTCTGATGATTTCATGGGCTTAAGTTCAGAACATCAGTAAGAAATCATATCTCTCTTCATTTAGAGGGAGAATGTGTGAGTGCTAAAGAAGATGTGATTCTTTGAAGCTTTCTTTGAATATGTGCACTATAACTTGACATATTTACAGTGTCTAGTGTTCCAGAATGTCCTGGTTTAGGGCGAATTTGGGAGGAAACCTCTGAATGGGGTTCCT
>VXBB01024769.1:11689-23664 GCA_013399915.1 Illadopsis cleaveri
GGGATACAGGCATCATAGTCACACTAGGACACAGAATCTTAGCTCAATCTTCTTAAAAGTGAATGTGTCTATGCATTTCTTTCATCACTGCATACTTGCATGGTCTATCTTCAGCAGGTGCATCATGCATCATGTAGACAGGCAGAGCTATTTGCTTACATTTATAGACTAGAATTATGCAGTTGCTTGGTACTTTTTCCACACCTCTCCTACAATTTTCAGAAGACTGGTACTTCCTACACAATTTGATGGAAAAGGAGAGTGTAGAAATCAGGAGGTTGCTAGAGAAAGAAAAAGCATCCAAACTACTACTCATTTGGAGAGTCAGCAGACAGCTGAGGATGTATTTGTATGTATTGTGTATGTTGTTGGCCTGCCACTAAGCTTGTGAATATTTAAAACCAGCCATATCTCACATCTTGTTGTTTATGCAGTCAGAGAGAAAATATGGGGTGAAACTGAAGCAAAAGCAGGAGTAGAAAAGGACACGAAAAGGGATCATAATGCTCTGCAGATTGGTGTATTAGCTGACATTGTATTTTGCTGCTCACAGACCTCACACTTTCATAGATCATAGCTGAAAATTGCAGTGTTTGTTGTCATACTCAGGTGTTGCAGCCCAAATGAATCTCTGCCTTGAATCATTGCCTTTGGTACATGTTTCCTGTCTCTTTTGAAAACTCTTGTGTTATCAGAGCAATGAAAAATATTTTGTAACTGATGTTTGCCAACTTTTTGTTTTCGAGAAAAAAATCTGGTCTTTCCTTCTGATGATAAACATCTTAATTGATAATAATTATTTTAAGCCTACCCAGATTATGATCCTTTTCTGCTTTGTTTTTGCTCTGTAAACCACATAGAAATAGTGTCCCCTGAGTATAATGTACTTGCTGTATTCACACAGTTTGTACCCAGAGAACCAGAAAAGTCTGAGATGGGTAATGTTTCCTTTGATCTGGTGAACTGAGTGCAGGGCTGGAAGCCTAGTAACAGAATCAGGGTTAAAATTGATTGTTTGTTTGGATGCTCTCTTCATATGTTAATTTTTTCATCTGAAAAAATTCTTGCTGAGGAAGTACTACTAATGTTGCTACTGATAATTGTCATTATTTCTGATGCCACTATCACCTCTACCTTTCCTTTTTTCTCCTTAATTGAATACTATTACAGTTTTCTTTTTTAAACATTTTTTTTAAAGGAAGATTTGGTGAAGCATTCAACACTTCTAGTGATATGCATTAGCTAGGCTGATATATCATTCTGAGGATGTAACAAAGAGTAGTCAGAAATTCAGTGATTGGTGAGGTCAAACTGTATTTATCAAATTAGATTAAAGGATAATGTTTTACCAATATTATTTAAGTATTTTCCCTCAGACTGACCTGTTAGCAGGCCAGTTTCATTTTTTGTCCCTTATCTTCTTTCTGGCAAAGAAGAGCTGACCAAATCCATAAATTAAGATTTGCGTGTGGCAGTTTGGTTACTAGCATGACAACTGTATCACATGTATGAAATTTAGCTCAAAGAAAGCAGCTGCTCATCTTCACTCTGCATTCCTCCAAATAAGATATGCCTTAATTTGCTTTTTTTTTTCCTTCTTTTTATAAAATATAGAATAAGAAGTTCTTTTCTAGAAAATCCTGTTGTTTTATAAAATCATTTCTCGTGTATGGACAGGCAACAAAAATGGGAAGTTAGTATTAGAAACACTAATGACAAAATATATTTGGGCTTCTTGGCTAGTGAATTTGGAAGCTTGACATTTTTTGCTAAACATGTCACAGGATCAGATGATAGCAAGAAAAAGATTGCTTATATGTTTGTGTACATACAAAATTGACCTTTGTGATGCAGCTTGACATCTAAACACTAAAAGCAGTCATTTGTTTTGACAGCAGAATTAATTGAGGCTAAAACAGTCGAAATTCCACTTGTAAAGCTGTTCATTAGGAACTGCTGTCTGGCTTTAGTGCTGTCAGAAAAATAACCTGTTCTGCTATGATGAAATAGCAGAATGATGGTCGGTCCACTGAATTTGAGAGAGAGGTTGAATAAACTTTCTACTGCGGAAACAATTCAGAAGTGACACGCTGCAAGGGGGGTCAGAATGTGCATTGATATCCAGCTGAGCTGTCAACTGGCACTGAGCCAGGCACGCAAAGCTTTGCCATTTGAAGCACCATGTGAAGCATATGCAGTTTAAAAAAAATTGTCCTCCTTTCATGCATGATTTACACTCAGAGACAAACTTTTGTTTTTTTTGAAAACAAGAATATGGTTTGTTATTGAATTTGTAGCTATTTTGCTTGAAACAGATATGTTAATGTTTATATGTGTGCATGCATGTGTGTAAACTGATTCCTCAGGTTGCAGGGAAAGGTGGTTTTGGGGGATGCTCTGAGGGTCTGAGTGTTTCCAGTTACTGAAAATTGCATACAGTTAATACCAATATAATGTTTCTTTCTGCCATGCACGCCCCCCCTTGAGCTAGAAAGGAGACAGTTTTCAAAAGCAGATGCAAATGTAAAGCAGTTCTTACTTGGTTTGTTGACTTCTTGATTTGTTTAACTTTTTAGCTCTGTGGGATTTTCCAGTTCATTGATATACTTACTGGGGGCACTTTTTTAGGGTATGACAAAATATTATGTTTTCCTTACTAGTAATATTGGTTGACTTTTGCATTTGATTTGTTTATTTAAGAATGGAAACAGTAAAATCTTTTTTTTCCTCTCAATTGAGGAAAGTGCAAATTATTTTATTGTTTTGACATTAGCAAAACATTCTCTCAATGTCTGCCTCAATGTCCTCCCTGTAAAACAGTGGTTTTACATAAAAGTTATACAGACAGACTAGAAAACCTGCATCTAGGATTTTGTGGAGAGAGATTTTGTCTGGTTTTTTTTTAAGTAGCAGGCATAGAATAGTGGTTATAAAGACAGTTTCTGTAGTTGCCTTGAATATACTCTGCAAGTACTATTCTCCTAGATGTGAGCTAAATATGTAGGAGATTCTGAAATATAATGTACAGTGCAATTACTTCTTCTTCATTTGTCTGTCAACAAGAACATAATCTCCTTATTGCTAGGTATATACTCTGCCTTTAGTGGCATCAAAGCTCCCATACTGACATGCCACTTGTAACAAGAGAAATATCACATGTAGTTACTGAACATGTGTAGTCTAGGAGATGTATGCTGAGATGCAGACCCACTCATTAGTGCTTAATTTATGTAAGTGTAATTTCTTGTAAATTATGAGATAAACTAAAATAAAAATTTTCCGTTTATACAAATTACTTCTTCTGTTCCAGCAAACCAAAGCTTCTTTATTTTCCAGTGCCTAAGAGCTGGCCCAATCCTGGTGTAATTGCTTTAGTTTCTTGTCAATTAGCAGCTGTCTGCCTTCTATGTGTTTGTGAAACTGTACTCCATTTGCCTTTTCTTCTTGTCCTTATCTGTCCCAGCTGGTAGAATACTGTGACCATTCAAAAAGTCAGTGCAGCTAGCAGTGATGCTTGCTGGGAATTTTTATGTACAGTTAGAGGAGCTTACTGATTTTTGATGCCTAGTTCCTTTGTAGAATACTACATTTCTCATTAACATCCAAATAGCTAGGTGTATATTCTTAAGTGACTGAAATCCCCCTAGATACTCATGTCTCTTTCTGTTACAAAGGCTAACCTTCATTTATACACTGCATTTATTAATGTTTTTCTATTCTATGTGTTTACAGTATCAAATACATGCAAGTCAATGCTGAGGTGTTAAAGCCAGCATTACCAATTCATGGATTAATTTAGCAGCAGGCAGAGAAAACTTTTGAAAGCGGCACTCTCCTTGCAGCAAAACATTGAATCAGAGACCTTTGCAAGGATTGGAGTAGATCTCAGCTATAACTTTTTATTTACTCAGAAAAATGTCTTTAAAATGTCTTTTTGATTTTTACAGTACTGGTGTAGTTTTAGAATTTGTGTTTGTGATAATATGAATACTTGAGACTAGGCTTCCATCTCAATTCACAATTCATCTCATTTGTCTTGTTATGACAAAAAGAGCAAAGGAAATTTCAGTGCTTTGATTGTGATACTGCCAAATAGCAGTGTTACCAGCATTATCACCTGCACTGCAGTATGGCAACATTTAGATGGTTCTTTCAGTGCCTTAGGTACCATATGGCATGGTCTCTAGTGACTGCTTTAGGGAATGACTTCAGTCCCCAGTATCATCACTACTTCTTAAATGTGAAGCAACTACTTTTCTTTCTTTGAATGTTGCAATGGACAGTGAATCTTTACTTGCATCAAAAATTTTTGCCATTGTAATCATCCAGATTTTGAGCTGAAGTCCTTGTTGGTGTTAAGCCTTTGTCTACACTACAATCATTGGGGATAAGTCTGTTCTGAAAACTTTTTGCCTCCTAGAGGTAATGCATCCACCTTAAGAACACCTTTGTAGTTGTTACAAAAGTTATTGAGATACTAGGGCATAGGTTTGCATGCTTTGGCTTCCATTTGTATACTACATCTGTCTGGAAATCTCCATTAATGCCAATCCACTGGTAGTTCTTGACTATAGCAACTTCTGACTTCTTCTTGACTTCTGACTAAGGAATCAGAAAGATAGACATTATGGTGTTGCAGAGGAGAAAGTTTTCTGAGTTGGGATTTTTTAAGAGGTTTGGGAGATTTTTTTGCAGTGCTAGTGCAGCTGCTTTTGTTTCCATGTTTTACACAGAAAGTGGGCAATGCTGGAAAACTTCTTAAGAAACTGTCTGAATTCCTTATTGATGCTATGCTCCCATAACAGTATGTGTGCCTAAGGCCTTCTGGCTGACTGGGAGACTGCAGCTGGTTCTAGCAGAGGACAGTGTGGTGACAACACACAATTCTGGCAGGACAACCATATAATCACCTCTTTGGACTCAAAGACATCTGCCTGCAGGACACTCCAGCTGTTATGCAGGCTATTGAAAGCTTCACACAGCTATCCTGTTTTCTAAATTAGTACATTGTAGAGTGCCACAGGAAATGTCTATTTCTGAAATGTGACTTTGATTTAAAAATACTATGCCCAAGGCAAAATATGGTACTCTTTATGGCAGGCATATAGGAAGCAGAACTGTTGGGAGGTCTGAAGTTACAGAACAAAACTTGTCAGAAAATTTAAAGCTGTTACAAATTTCACTCTGCACCATTCATAAGGGAAAACTGTATGCACAGGTGCACAGAATATTCTTAGTAGGAAGNCTAGTTATTTCACAGAATCACAGAATATTCTGAGTTGGAAGAGACTTACAAGGATCATCAAGTCCAACTCTTAAGTGAATAGCCCATATAGGGATTGAACCCACAACCTCAGTGTTGCTAGCACCATGCCCCAACCAACTGAGCTAATTAGAGACAGCCACTGGCATGAATTTCTGAAATTCCAGAGGAAGAAGAGCCCTAAACAAATTTGACCAAAATAGGTTTTGAGTTGTAACCGGTTCACATGACATCTGTGTGTTTCTGCAGTAAGGAAGAATCTGTCTTCAAATAAAAATTCCTACAAGGTGTAAAAAACTGACCTTTAAAGGCAAGTGTTTTAGGCAAGCATAATGGAAAAAAATAGAGGAACTTGGATGTCTTGTTAAAGAAAATCTTTCTGCTTATTTTAGAAGTGGAAGTTAAGATACTGATCTGAAATATAGATGAACTATACTTGAGCCTTCATTATTTCTTTTATTCATTATTGTAAAAGTCTTAAAATTCAGGGGATCTCTCCTAGTAGCTGGGAAGGGTAAAGAAAGACTGGAATTTTGAAAAAGCCTGAGTTTTTTATTCCTCTGAAAATATATTTAAGTCTCAGTGTTTACAGGTTTCTTTCTTTTGTTTTGTGGACTGTCTGTGGTTGTTTTGGCTTTTAAAAAATGTTTCCTAACAAAATGAGAATATGTATAGAAGCAAGAAACAGAAGTTGTTGAATCATTAGCAAAGTGATGAAAAATGTGTTGTCTGAAGTGTAGTTCTGAGGAAGTAATGGTTGTGTTCTTCAGCTTCTACATTTTATGGCATTTTTATTGATGTCTTGCTTAATATCCTTTGAACAATAGAGTTCAATTTTGTAAAATAAAATGTTGATGAAATCAATATGGAGATGTAGATGTGTACAGTTTCTAAAAATCTAAAAACCAGTTCTAAAAAATTTTCCTGGATTTTTTTTCCTGTCCTTTTGTTTTGCAAGATACCCAGGTTTGCTTCTTTTTGGAGCATGCTGACTTTGCTTTATTGTAGATTTAGTGGAGAGCAAAGGAGAAAGGATTGGAAGACCAGCTTAAAATGCACATGTATTGATGATGTGTAACAGATTGAGTGAGCTGTTAGGAATTTTCATCTTGTCTTGCTATATTGAATAATTAGACTTGCATTTGAAGTCCTTTACTAATTGAAATTTAAAGGGCTATTAAGACTGCCACTTGAGATTTGTCTTTTAATATTCTGCTTTCAAGAGCATCATTTGGAGGCCAAACAATTACATTATTATAAGTGAGATATTGATGACTTCTAGTCCAAAATTCTGATCCTGCTGTTTCACAAACACTTAGATTTGTTTTTACTGATTGGGAAAATTTTGCAAACTCAGTCTTAATTACAGTAAATATAAATCAATACTTTGAGCATGCCATAATTAAAAAAAAAAGTAGTAATTTCCCCTCTGTCTTATCTGTAATGTATCTGTATATAAACTTGTGTGCCTGCTATCAAAATGTTTGCAGAAAGGTAAGTAATAACCCCTGTGGCACAGTGACAGCATGTTAAACTTTTTCTTCTGTGGATACAGCTACAAGATAATCCAACACTGGCTGGAAGAAAAGGTGCCTGCCTGCATGTTCTCTCTGTTTTCATTGCACTTCACAAGTGCTGGTGTGATTCTGTCATTCCCTGAACAGGGTCCTACAGAAACTCATGCTGTTTTCTGTACACTTGCTTCCTAAAATGTCTCACAGTGGGATTAAGTAAATTCTAGACGTGGCCAAATTGAATAAATGAGGCTTCGGACATCAATGTGCAATGGCAACTGACTGTTAATCTGTGGCAAATGTAATGTGAGGAATTTCTTTAGATACAGAACTTGGTTTTGTGCTTTGGGGTTTTTTTAGTCCTGTTGAGTCTTAATGATTTTTTTTGGAAAAATTATTTTCTTTATTGCTATGTTTAAGATTTTACATGACACTTCACGACACTTTTAACTGTGTAGGCAATTGGCTATGGAGAGGAAACACTAAAACTAGCAATGCAGAGTTAACAAAACTGTGACTCTCAAAATTAGGACTATAGCTTCTCCTTTTTCATTTTTACTTATCCAAGTCTTGTTAATTAAAAGAAAATAAATTGATAACCTTACCCTGATGCTATATTATAGATGTAATTTTGAATGAGGACACCAATTAGATATAGGTAATTGAATTATAGTTAGATGATGACTAGTATTTTAATTTTTCAGCATGAAAGAGTGAAAAAAATGCTTTACATATGTGATTTTGCAGTATTCTTGGCCATTGGCAAAGTAATTGTGCCTTTCAGTTACTACCAATGTTTGTAATTAGATTATCTCATATTTTCAGGAAATATCAGTTGTCATTAAAGTAGATGAAATTTGACCTAATGTTTATTTTCACTGTCATTTCTTTAAGGCCCTATTGAATTTGAAGAATGTAACACATCCACTGTAGCCGAAGGTGAGTTGCCATAGCATATTTATTCACATGAGAATGCTGTGGATAAAGAACTGTGAAGCAAAAGATACTCGGTGTGTGAATCTGTATAACTTTAAAGTGCTCCAGTAGACTAAAATGCAGTTTTCCTTTTGAGAAACAAACTTCAGTGACAATAAGATGTATAAAACCTTTATAAAACTAATGCATAAAGGTCAGATAATTTGAGTTCTTTCTCACAAGGATACTTTGGCTAAGGCTTTGTCTTTGCAGAAGTTTGGATTTGATTCACTTTTGAATGTGTTGTAGCTTTATTTGCAAGTGTCAAAACATGGCCTGGGCTCTTCCCATTGTTACTGTGTCAGTTAAACTAAGCCTAATGCAGTGTTATGGTTGCAAAGTCTTTCTTTGTTGGTGCAGCTTATTTTGCTTAGGGGGTTGTTTTAAGTGATTAAGAACTGCTTTCTGTCTATAAGCAATGTCTTTACATGTGGGACAGAGGAGTCAACAGTATAACTGTAGCATCCAAAAGCTTTTAAGACTTCAGCTGAGACTTAAAATCTCTTCTAACTGACGCAGAGAAGATCTGTGTTCAGAAATTACTCTCATACGTTGTTGTTTTGAGCTGTATAAGGCACAGAGAAAAAATAAAGCCCAGACATTTAAAAATAATCTTGGAGCAAATTACATGCCTCTGTATATATTACTGACTCTACAGCTACCTGATTTGAAAAGTATGGAGTTACTGAAAATTTCTAGGAGAGGAGAGGTTCCCCATGCACTGTGTAATGTATTTTTGTAAAGATAAATATAATAGAGTGCTTGAATTGACAGTGGTTTAATTTTGGAAACCACATTATTTCTACCACTCTGCTCAAAAGCATGCTGTCAGTAGTATCATGCATCAAAACCAAATTGTAGAGTAGTTGGATCAGATGCTTGCACTTAGTCATTTTGTTTGGCAGTCTGCTTTGCCTCAGCAAACATTGTGAAGAAGCAGATGTGGCAGTAAGTCTGAGGGAATATTTAAATGTATTTTAGTTTTAGTACATTAAATGGGAATGAAAGCAAACTTTTTTCAGTACTGTAGCTATGTGTATCCAGTGCTGAAAGCAGGGAAGAAACAAAAAGGGTGAAGTGTAATTCCAGACTCAGTGCAAACAAGTCTTGGAGAAATCATGAACTGGGAAATCATGAACTCACATCAGCTGGAAAGCCAAGAAATAATCTTATTTTCAACAGGACCAAGATGCTACTTTTGAGGAAAGACAGGAGCTTGCAGCTCCTGGAAACAGACAGGGAAATAATGACAGGGTGTTGAGCTGCAGTAATTGGGGAAGGCAATATTCAGTTTCTCATCTATGGCTATTCAGGATCAGCTGGAACAACAGTTCCTTTTGAGATTTTGTGAGCAGAGTCCTCTTCCTCAAAACTGTTTATTAAAAAAACACAGTCTGTATACCCAGCTTGGAGATCCAAATCAGATTTTTTAAGGATTTTGTTACTAATGTGTTGAAACCTATTTTGATTTTTTTAAAAAAACTGGTATTTTACTTAAAGCAAATTGGAATAGTATTCCCTTCATTTGGCTCCATACCTATCTCCACTGCATACTTGTGGCAGCATTTAAAACATTGGCATTCATATGCATCTGTGTTTGACATTGCTAAATATGCATTTATCTCTTTGATCTATAAATGAAAAGTGTTTGTTCCTTAGGAATAAAACCACGGAAAAGGAAGCCTTTTGGTTTATCAGGAATAATGAAAAAAGAAAAAGATACTGAATCTGTGTAAGTATATTTCCACCCTGAAGCCTTGTCTTGTATGAAAACTAGTAAAGGGGAAAAAAAATTAGCCAATATTTAAACAAAACAAAACAAAACAAAACAAAAAAAAGAAGAAATGTTTATAACAGCAGTATAAAGGAATGCATTGAATACAAAAACATCAGTTATTTACAATTTTTGTCACCAAGGATTTCAACATAAATAACAAAAAATAATGTAAATGTATTCATAGTAGTTAACTCATGTTTCATTATTTCCTGTGCATGGGTGAGTAGTTTTCCATTTTTCTACATTTCAGCATTTTAGATAATATAATTCTCATTAATTCTAATAAAATATGTCTGTACATGGTAAAAGTACTAGATGGCTGTGTTTGCAGAATTGAACCTTCAATTATTCTTCTGTTAGAAGAACTTCTGCATATACTGTTGAAGGACAGAAAAATGCAGTATAGCATGAGCACACTCCCTTCTCAAACACCACAATTCTAGCTCAGGACTGATATCCCAAATATTCCCTTTGTCATATTCTTTGCATGGCTCAGTCTCCCAGGACAAACTCACTGACAAAAGTGAGTTTGAATAACAGTTCTGAGGTGAATTAGTCATAGTGTCTATATTAGTATTTATAGTCAGTGTATTTTTTTTAATAATTTCTACATGTATTTTCTCAAGAAGATAACTTACAATTTTACAAACTTGACAGTATAGAAATATTCCCAAAGGCAACGTCTGCATACATACTTTTTAAAATTACTTTTTAAGGTATTTTACCAGTGTTAGTTTTTTTAACATAGTGCTGAAAAATTCATGACCTAAGAACAGCAGGTGGTAATAGTATTTTATTTCTATATTCACACACTCTACAAAAATGACTAGATTCTGAGATCAGAAAGAAAAATGTATAATGGCATGATATGAATCTCGTATGTAATATATACCATAGGCTTTTATAGAGATTCTTGCATTAAACCATAACTACTAAATGAACTAGAACATAATAAATAAGTAGCAGAGGATTCATTATGTGTTACATAATATATTTTAATACTTTTTTATGATCTCTTTAGATATATAGATTGCTAGTCTGTATTTTGTCTGATTTAATCTTCAGTTGGTGATCCTGTTACAGACTACAAGTGATAAAACTGTCGTCAGAAACTTCTCTGCACAGAGGAGTTCTGCCTCAGTCTTGTGTTTTATTAGTCTGTAAGCTTGTTTAGTTTGTGTATGGCAGGCTTTCCACATCTAGAAAAACTCTTGTGGTTAGTAGGCTTTTCAGTTTGTCAAGACAATTTTTAAACTCTTGGTGCCTGAACCAGTGGTGTGTCTATTAATGTTTTAATTCAGGGAAATAGCACACAGGGTGCATTCTGTTACTTACTGCTATTTAGCCAAAGATTTCACTTCTAACCACTGCTTTGCATGTTTTGGTTGTTTCAGTTTTTTATCTACAATCCTTTAATTCCCTGATTAAGTCTCAATTTTCTGAAATATTACCTTATAGCAGAAGCATGACACAGTTCTTTGATTTTAAAAGAATGATCATAAGTCTAGTGATTTAAAAGTACTTTTGTCTACAGCCTGATGTCCTCATTTTCCACCTCACCAACTTTTGTAAACTGCTGTGCTTCCATTGCATCTACAGAACAGATCCCGAGTGATGCTGTTAGTACTCCTCTGAATCATACTGGATCTGTTTGAGGTCTCTATTTCTGTTTGAGATCTCTTGGCTCACTAATTTTGGAAACCTTCATTGTGGTCTGAATTGTATTCATTAATTTGCCTCATATTTCACATTTCTCAACTTTTATATACCACAGGCTGTCTATCTGCATACAGACACTTTTTGAAACCACATCTCTTATGGGAAGAACATACTTTGTCTTTTCAAGCAGTGAAATATCTTTCAGAACAGCTCTATTGCTATGAGAGATGTAAAGCAAGTAGAAATTCGGTCATATGTGTCCTCTTTTGTGTGAGGCCTTTCAGAGAAGAGGGAATCCTTCGTCTCACTGTCATTTCCTTAACATACTGTATGGCATTTTGTATTAATGCTTCCATGTTAGCTAGTTTTTTTGCACCTGTTTTTAACACACTGCAGTAAAAATTACGGTTTTTACCTTTAACCCATTTATTTTTTCAGGGAAGATGTTCAGATTAAAGATATAAAAACATTCTTGTTCAGTTGCACCGTCACTATTTGTCCGGGTGCAAATTAGAGAGGACTTGTCTGCTACTCAAGTATTCCCACATTCTGTAAAAGTAATTGCTTCTGCTTTTTGAAGACATCAGAGAGAATCAGTGTCATTCATTATTTTAAGTGCTACTGCTCAAATCAAAATTGCACTGGAAAAGTTTAACACGTGTGAATAATGTCTTTGCAACTACTGCCTTTCCACAGGCAATTTTATTTAATTTTTTAAAATGCTTTTTTGGAGAGTGCTCATTTATTTTGTTCAGCATCTTCTAGTACTTGACTGCAACTGTGCTTG
>VXBB01024769.1:29178-42101 GCA_013399915.1 Illadopsis cleaveri
GTAAATTAAAAATAATACAGTGAAAATAACTTCTACAAACTAAATTCTCTCACAATTTTGTATCAAAATAGTCAATTTTGCCAGCTATGTTGTGCATGCTCTGTCAACCCAGTAATAGTATCCTTTACATATATGGCCCGGTTGTAAGAAAAATTAAATGTTGTATATTTAAAGATTTTTATTGCTTTTCAATTCATCTTAACCATAAATGATTCTGATCTATGGAAAATTACCTGGTGTGACAACTAAATTAATTTGAAATTTCAGAATTTGTAGTATTACAAGAAAATATACTTACCCTATACCTATATGTTTTTGTTCTGTTTACTTTGATGTCAAGTTTCATTAGTGGTTTTTAGTATATAAACAAGGTCAGCTTGAGGTCAAGCGTAGCTAAGAACCCTGATTTGAGCAAGTGGGGCTAAAGTATTGGACCGTGTGATTGTACTCTTATTACTTTTTTGTTGTTGTAATTATTCATTTATTTATTTTTAATCAAATGGCAGGAAGTCTAGATCTTGCAAATATTTCAAGAAATTACACCTATATGGTCTATATTTTAAGGTTAGAGAGCTTAAATGCTGGTTTTTGGCCTTAGTTTGATGCAATATTTAATTTCTTTAAGTCTTGCATCTGTACAGGACTGTATTTCTTATACTTTCCTTAGCAGAAAGTTTGAGCTGTGTGTGAATCCCATTTCTTTCAGAAGTGCTAAATTTAGGAATCTTTCTTAGTGAATTATCAGGCATCCCATTTGTGATATCTATAAAAGATACAGAAGAATAACTACCTTTTATTTTAATGTTCTGTGCTTCAAAATCTATTCAGGGATATTCTCTTTAAACTTGGCTTCAAATTTTACCTGAAGTCATGGGGTTCCTTTCTTGTCCACTTGAAATCTCCAGCCTAAGTAATTTTGTTGTATCTCTTGACTTCTAACAAATTACATTTTGGCCATGCTGTGTATGCATATCTGTTGGTCAAATTGCTTCCCAGTACCTGCTTTCTGATAGAAAAACCGATGCTACACTATAATAACTCACTCTTTTGTATACACATATTTAAATTTTTATAATATATTAGTAATTGCTGAAATCACTGCATTTTGAAGATACCTTGGTTGTGGTTTTTTGTGATAAACTTACTGAGACATTAGGCAGTTCATGTACACTGCCTATGCATACAAAGTTGTGAGTGGATTTTTTGGTTCTGAGTGGGGAAAGTATCTATGTATCCACATTTATCTTGTATATGTAACATACATGATTGTGCATTTTTAAAATTTACATTATCTTGGAGAGTTGTTTCTCTTTGTCCCGAAGTTTTTTTTAATGAAACTACATGCTTAGCTGAGCATTCTAAGTTATTTTAACACCATTCTTTTCAATTTCTGTTCAATTGCCTGCGAGAACAGAAAAACAGAACTTGTCTTAAGTTCTCATATGGTTATTGGCTTTGAAGATTCAGGATAGTGTTTGAGATGTGTAAAGGAAAACTTAGGAATAAAACTTTGAGCACCTGTGATGTGGATATTCTTTTCTGAAGTAACAGTGCAGGCATGCTGCCTGTTCTAGGGGGAGTGGAATTTGCAAGCTGTGCTTTGGCTTGCATACTTAAATATTGACTAATACTTAGGAAAGGTTTTACCTCTGCACCATCAGAACATCTTGTGTCTTAGCTGAGAGCAGTAAAAAACTGGGAAATTTTTCTGGGGCCAAGAGAATTTTAGCCTAATTGAACTCAGTACTAAAGCTAAAATAATATTGATTTCTGTCCTTTTTCATAGAGTAATTGATTGGTAATTAATCTATTAGTAACTAGTGATTGATTAGTAAAAGCAGATGCATTTCAAACTTGACAGTTTTCACAGGAAATTTAGAGCTTCTTTTGTAACATTTTGTGTTGAGGTATCTTGTCACATAAGTTCTGAATGATAGAAAACTTCAGATAACTGCAATAATGTTGAATAAAAATCACTTTCATGAGTTGTTGTAATTTTAATTTGTCAATGATGTAAAATTCAGTCTGATGTAAGAATGCCATGGGTTTTTAGTTATTTATCAATAGCATAATTTTTGTTGTTGTTTTTAGAGCTTTCCTGATGTAGATGATGAAGGATACAGCATTAAACCAGAAGCAACACAGGATATCCTTTTTACTATTATTGTGCCAAGTTATTTGATGTTATTACAATTCTTTGGAGAGGGGAAGTACTGACTAAAGAGTTAAGGAAGATGGATAATGTTTATGTCTATGTTGCAACCTTGTATTCTTACATTCATAGCTTTTGTAAAATGAACCAAATTTTTTCTTGGATGTGTGTGCAAATGTTAAAGATTAGATTGGATCAGATCTCTTGGGAACTTTAAAAGCACAGTAAAAATAAAAAGCAAAAAAATTAGCCAGATCCAATGCAGATATAAAATTCCATGCAAATCTCTTGCGTTGAAAAGCTCTCAGAGACTTTAAAAAGTTAAGTTTGCAAACTTTGTAAAGCATATTGAATGTTTATCTGTTCTATACCTGCACCCTCCCATTTTCTTTGTAGCACTGGAGCAGTGTAGAAATAGAAGTTCTATTACATAATGAAGTCATTACACCACATGCTGTTTCCAGGTGGTGCTTTTAGCTTTTACTGTCTTTTTAATAATAGCTTTTGTGGGCAGAATAGATTTTCTTCTGAGTCACCTTTATGGAGGCTCAAGATTTTTCTGTGCCATTCGCCTGTTGCTTTGGAGGAAAATTCTTGTCCACTTTTTTTCCTACTGCCACAGAGGAAAGTTCTACTTAAGAGCTGGGAATAGTTACCATAGATCTAAGCAAGCCTAGTATGTTAACAAGATAGCTAATTTTTGGAAATGTATTCACTGAATTTTCTGGGTACTGCAGATAAAAGGTGAATGTAGCCTGTACCATTACCTTAAATTGCAAAAACTTTTAAGCAGTTAAAAGTTCATTACTGTGGCCGGCTCATCATTATAACTTTTTTTGTTTTCATCAGCTTTGCAGAATATGCCTCTAATGCCCACATGGAAGACTCCTGTAATAACAAAAGCAGTTGGTGTTATCTTCTATTTACAAAACTGATATAAAAGTAACAGACTTTTATCCAGTTCTAAGAGCAGTATTATTTCATGCTTTGCATGTATTTCTGAAAGTGAGAGATAAGTGAACAACATTTGTGCTTATGATGAGTGATTCATCTGGGCATCTTTTTTTTTATTGTCTCTTTTTGTTGAGAAAAAAGAGTAAAGACATACATTCAGTGAAAAATACCCATGATTTGCAATCTGTCATGAGATAGTACTTCAGCTTCTTGAAAACCAGCTCCGGGAGCTAATCAGCTTCCTTTCTCCTTTCCTCCCTTAATGTCTAGAAAGTTATTGATGGGAACTCATGAGATAATTTTTTGGAGGACATTGTTTTATTATAATGACAGTCAATAAGTCTGACTTTACAAAAACTGCCTTATTTGTAGGAAATGAATCTTGAAGGTCACTGATAACATTTAAGGCAAGAAATCTTCTGCTGAAATTAGAATTACTTGTCTTTGAAACCTTTTCTATAAATGCTTCATTTTGAAGGAAGAGATGGGCATAAGATTAAGATATTTGGCTTTTTCCTCACCACAACTTTCAGATCCTTTCAGCTGAAAGGGATTTGGAATGTCTTTAGGGTTCAGGTTTAAAACTTCATTAGGGAGTAGTTTGAAGGCATTTAATACAAATGTCTGTCATATTTTCAGGTGAAAATAACAGAAGTGACTTAGAGAATATGTACACTTCTTCCAGGTGGTACAAAACTTCTGTGATTCTGTAGAGGGAAATTTTTCAAATTTTTCTTGCCAAAACAAATGCAGTTTTTAAGCCTTAGCTTGGGCCTTTCAGAGCTTTTCTTCAGTGCAGCTCCTGTGCATGTTTATTTTCCTTATTTTAAGGGCTGATATGTCATTGTGATTCCTTTTTATCCAAAGATGACAGTACTTCAAGCAGCTGACAATGTTCAGTTTGCTGTGCAGCCTTCTATTTAACTGGCATCCTTTCCTGCAAAATTTTCAGTGCCACACTCTAAAAGGAAGAAGTAACAGTGGCTCCTGCTTTTCCTTCACTGTTTATGTTTGGTACAGGTACCATGGGCATTTCACTGCTCATTAAAAAAAACTAGGCTTTTCTTCATTTGGTTTAAAAGATTTCTACATTTTTATATGTGTGTTAGGATCTCTGTTGGAGTCTTGCAAATTATGATTTTACATGCAGAAGTGTTGCTGCTTTAGAATCTTAAATTTAACGTCATGCCTTCAAATATGCAGTTGTTCAGTTATAAGACATTGTGTGTTTCTGAACAGAATCATCATTGTGAAGATAAATGGAATAAGCCCCTAAATTTTAACTCTGAGTTGTGAATTTTGGACTGTGGATGTATGTAAGTGCACAAACAGGTCACTTAATATAAGCATTTTGTGGTGCAAAATTATGAAGTAGATTAAGCAGATGACTTCAAGGTATTTCCACCTTAACTGAGAAAAACATACCAAAGAGAACCATNNNNCTTCTTTGGATGAATTGAAAGTATCCATAGGGAACATCACTCTTTCTCCAGCAATATCTGTAAGTTTTTTGTTCCTTGTATTTTTAATGTGTCAAAAAGTGGTGAAGAAACTGTAGTGTAAAGATATATGATAGTGTTCAAAATTTATTCTAGGTTCAATAACTTTTTTCTTGTGCACTAGGTCATTTTGGTACACTTGATATTCCATTATATTTAGATTGCACTTTTATATTGCAATGTAACATTAAGTACTTTTCTCATATTTAAACTTTCCTATGAGTCTTTTGAGTGCTCAGTTCTTGTCTTGGTGCTCTTGCCACCACAAGACATTAAATTACATCTTAGAGTTAGCCAAGCATGGCTTTTAACATAATTTGCTAATTAGTTTTCCATAACATTCAAGTCTTTTAAAACAGGTCATATAATGAGGATAGATGTAACATTTGCAGTGCAGCTTTATTGATGTATCCTGCCAATTCATGGAATAATCCTTTAGCCCACCAGATATATACGGTAATGCTATAATGTATGCTAGTACAGTATTCAGGTCAGAATGAGACTGGTTCTGATTTTAAGGAAAACAGTGTGCATAACATATTAAAATAATAATTTTTCTCTTTTTTCCCTCACCACATTTTGAAAGCAGAGGCACAGTCCTGTAAGTAGAGAATGGCTTTTTATTTGCATTTGTAGTTAAAACTAAGTAAGTGTAGTATGTGAGAGGACTTGTTGGGAAAACATGAGGAATGGTTTCTTTCGTCTGTACCGTGTGATAGATACATAGGCTGTTTAATTTTCTGTCCCAGACAGTCAACAGATCTAAAAATGCTGCTCCCTTTGTCAGCTCTATAGTATTTATTCCTGCATTTTCATACCGGTGTGGAAGATGTGCACTGGTTCCTCTCTCCAGGCTGGTGTTCCATGGTCGTCTGGAATCTCATTGTGTTTTTGCCTGGCATTGAAAACAAAATATCTCATAGAAAGTTGAGTGGAAATAAGAATTCTGGGACTCTTAAATAGTTTATTTCACAGTAGAAGAACTTATTCCTATTTTTTTTTTCCTGTTTCAGGCACAAATGAATCAAAATTCATCCAGTAAGTGTGAATCTTTTAGTCTCTTAGTTTTTTAACATAGAATCCAAACAAAGTTCTTTTTTTAATTGTTGGAGACATAAACTTCTTAAATATCTGTGGTTTAAATTGAACAAAATGTTTCTCTTTTTAGTTTTATATAACTCTTCCTTGTCTATGTAATGAGGAACACATCCAGATGCCAAAGGGGCAACCCCATGGAAAAAACTCCTGTGCAAGTTCCTGAAACCCTTACACCTGCTCAAGTTTAGTATGATCCACAAACCAGGAAAGCATACTGTATATATGATGTAAAATACTTACATAGAGGATAGAGCATTAGCTTGTATTTTTCAGTGGGAAACAAGGCCAGATTTGCTGGAGAACAGTATTGATATTATACAGTATAACTATATAGTAAACTGTATACTTCAAGGAGGAATTTTCAAGTAAACAACCCTTCCTGGTGAAGTGCATTGGTCTATGTAGTCTTCTCATATTTCAGGAATATCTAAATTTAAGTTATCAGAAATAACTTTTCCTGATAAAGTCAAAAATACATTTTCTTTTTCCATTTGAATAGTAATTTGTTTTGAACTGCCAACATTAGTATTAACTATCTTTTCATAAGGAAAATGAAATGTTTATTTTATATTTCACATTTTTAGTGATAATACTGTATCTTCTTAGGTGAAGAGTTAACAAAATCAAAACTTCCTGCTCCAACTACTGAGTAAGTTCAAATTTAAAATTCTATCAAATGCTGTTTTGCAGGAATTTATTCTTATTTTTCTAATACTCATTGAAAATGACACCTGAGTCCTATTTTAAGTTGTACCTCTATTGCATTTTAAGATTAAGTGTATCAATGGATATTTCCATTCATTTGTTTACCCTTTCTAATATATTTGATTTATTATGGTCAATCTCAGTTGGTATTTTTAATTACATATGTTTTTAATTACACAGTGTTTTTAAATAAGATAGATTTTGTTTCTATCCAAGAGTGTTCCATGGTAAAGTGTTTAGGATTGCAAACCCCAATTTACACTGATCTGCATACATTGCTTATGTGTACATAGGCTGAAATAAATGAATTTGAAGATGTAGGTCTCAAAAATTATAATTATTTAACTGACATTATGGAGTATGTCCACAAACGAATTTTCACCAAGACGTTGACTAAGATAGTCTCTTTATGTGTAAATCAGTTCTTTGACCTGCAACTTTTGACTAATTCTTTTCTTTTTAGGTGCCAAGACTAATATAGACTAATTTGTCAAATGTTTTTATCATATTATTGAGGGACTTTTTACAAGGGTTATATAGTCATAGGACTAGGAGGAGTGACTTTAAACTGAGAGTAGTTTTAGATTAAATATATGGAAGAAATTCTTTACTGTGAGGTCTAGTGAGATGTGGAAACAGGTTGCCCAGAGAAATTCTGGATGCCCTGTCTCTGGAAGTGCTCAAGTGTTCAGGAGGGGGCTTTGAACAACCTGGTCTAGTGGATGTCAGTGGGGTTGGAACAGAATTTTTAAAGATCCCTTTGAAGCCAAACTATTCTGTGATTATTATAATTATCACATTATCAAACTACTACTGAAGTTTGTGATTTTTATGAATGCATAAATCTTTCATTTCTATTCCAATTTTAACTCTTAATATAGAAAGGGGAACAGTGACTTCCTGGCATGGGATCCACTCTTCAGCACTTCTCTTGAATCTTCCTCTTCAGCTTCTTTGGCATCCTCATCCTCCTCAGGTAAAAGATTTGATGGTAGAGATTGCATTTGCCATGTTTCAGGATGTTCTGGTGTTGTTTTTCAGTTATTGCAAGGAGACGTGCTTTGATGTGTAAATGATAGAATTTTATGAAGCAGTACACTGCCTTAGAAACGTTACCCAACTGAGCAGGGAGTATATAAGGCTTTCAAGCTGGAGAGCAAGAGGGAAGAGGGAGTACCAGACACTTTAGAAAAATTCTATCTTGCTCCTGCCTTTTTAATTGCCTTCTCATAATTACTGAATAATTGCTTACCGTCTAGAATGTAATCCTTTTTTCTCAGCTGATAAAGGTGGGAGATTAAAGGGAGGTTGTTGCAGCAACTATGAGACAAGCTGAGCTTGCACAATGAATAGGGATGAATTTCTTCTTTCCAGGAAAGTCAATTGGGCTACGTAGTACAAAGGCATTGCAGAGCTTTGCTATGAGGAACTTGTTTCCCATAGGAAGGCATGATTCTGTTAGGAGATGTGAAGGCATAATCCAAGGCAGATGGATAAAAATGACAGGGCTGAGACATGAATTAAGCTGAGATCCTGAAAGCAGGGATATTGCAAGGAAAAGGGTGATGTGTGGCATATGGGAGGTGGAAGTAGAGAGCACATGTTGCATGGGAATTTTGGGTTGAAGGATATTAGTGTTGGTAGGACACTGGCAGGCTTTCCTGAAACCCAGTATTTGCAAAATACAGTTTGAGAGTTCTTTTCAGTCTATCTACTGTGTATCTTTATTCCAACATCTTAATTTTCTCTTAATGTAGACACTTTTTTCCTCCCACACACCTGAAAAAGGAAGTGTGTTCACTTACGTTTTTAACTAAGTACTTGTATTCCAAAAATAGTCCTCGCTTCTTTGTTCATGACTATGGCTTTTTAGCAGTTTTCTTCTGTGCTTGATCATGCAGATTGAAGAACAATAAGGAAGATTACATGTGTCAATAGGGGAATTCTGAAAAACTGGTGTTATGTCTTGGTTTAAGTAATGTTCTTTTGGCAACAATCAACATTGCTTTGTAATACTTCAGATTTTAGGTAGAACTTAGTATTTCGCCACAAATTCATGTTCCTTAGAGGTTAAGGTTTTAACAAATTTGGCTTACAGATGTCATCATAATTTTCTCATCCTGACTTACATAATCAGTCTGTAGTATTGGCAAGTGAAACCACCATGTGTGTCGTAACACATTTAAGAATAAATTCTGGAGAGAGATATACTACTGGAATATTCTGAAAAGAAATGGAGCTTTCTTAAAATACTCTGTTTTGATAGCTTTGGTCTTGTGTTGGAGTCTGCAGAGAAAGGCAGAGGATACTTCACTTGTGCTGGTGGTTGTAGCTGTATTCTGATGTTTATTGCTGTGCCTGGATGGGAAATGAAAGCAAGTTAGGAAATCTTCATATAGTTCCTCCTGGCAGCAGAACTGTGGAGAAAGCAGTCTCTGGCTGATGAGTAATGACAGACATCCATAACATCGTCCTTAGGCAGGGAGTCATCTACCCTAGTCTTCATCTACCCTAGTCCTACCCTTGAGGATTATACACCGAGCCCTGCAGTTCATTGAAATTGGTGCAATAGAGGGTCTTGTGGGCATAAATCAAGTTTAGATACATCTGTGCCTTGGCAAAGTTTATCTGATAATTATTTCAAGCATTGTTGTTCTAGGAGTGAACTAAGATATTGACATTTGTGAAATAATCTGTAGAATTAAATAGAAAGTAAGTGTTCCAAAGTAAAACGAATTTCTAATACATTTGAGGCAAAAAAAATGGATTAATGTAGGTCATGTTGTTTAAATTGAGTTCTAATGCTTGCTAACTTGAAAGTTAGTTCAAAACGTTCTTTTAAAAAATACTTATCTGATTGTATTTTTCTTGAAATCAATGTTTAATCTTCAACTTGAAGGCCAGTAGTAAGCTGGTGCTTGAAGTTTTTGAANGACTTAGAGAATGTATTTGTTTATGGAAAAAGGACCACTGTAGAGAGGACACCTGTACTTTTGATCTGAACTTTTAAATGTGCTTCTCTCTCTTTTTCATTTTGGTTGTCACTGCTGTTGCTCCTAGCTCTGCCAATCTGTAAGATGTTGAGAATTGACTAACTTTGCATTTTCTGCTTCTGTTGTCATCTAGAGCAACAGCAAGTGCAGGGAATACTTGTGGAAAACTCCTTTTTTCAGCAGTCAGAAGACTATAGGATGAGAGAGAAAATAAAAAACCTGAGGTGGATGATGCCTCATCCAGATTGTTACTCACTAAGCACAAATTGATACAGACAGAATAACTATCAGACTGAATCTTGTGACTCCATTGTCTTCATTCATTCACCTGAAAGCCAAAGTCTTTGGAAGGAACAGTATAGGTTTGATTAAATAACTTTGAAGGAAATTAAAAGCAGAATGCTGTGGAGAGGAACCAAAAATGGAGTAGGATGCAAGAAGAGAAAGGCAAAGATGAGAAAAAATTAAATCACAACAGGTAGGAAGTCGGAGGAATGAGGGAAGTTGTGAGAAACAGAGCCTTAAGTGGAGAGATACACAATAGTTTTTTTTAATGTACTAAAAATTGGAAAGTGACATGGTTGGCAATATGAATGGAGTACATATGATATATGTCTGGCTTTTTTCTTTCTTCTGTTTGTGAGTTGGGGGGGTTTCTTATTAAAGCAGTTATTTTTCATGCTGGCTAGTAATCCTTGTGCAGTGGATATGGAATACTTTTTTGAGTATTGAAATTTTTATCTTTTCACTGTCGGTCCTAGTTTCAATTCTTCCCTTTTCCTTCAGCTACCCTAACAGAGCACAATAGGAGCTCCTCCTCATCTACTACTGATTTGCCTGGGTGTAGAATATCTCAGTCTTTGCTTGGACACCAGACAGATTCTGGGTCCACAAGCCCATCCTCACCAGGCTTTACCATTAGCACTTTGTGCAAATCTGGTGTTACAGCAGCGCCATCAGGGAGTACCAGTACTTTATCCTGTTTTTCACGGTCTCAAAGTCAGTGGATTTCCTTTGCTGATGAACTTCTTACAATTAGACACACGAGCACAGACAAGAAGGAGCCCCAAAGATTGCATTTTAAAACTGAAAATGCCTGCCTTGCCTCTTCTGCTTTGCTTGGGAATTCTTCCAACAGCTGTGCTTCTGAGGATCAAAGTGACCTTTTCAATAACTCTATATGCCATGAACAATTATTCATTGAAGAAACTGGCACTGCTGCTGAAATATCTTCTGCATCATCTTCAGCACTACTGGACTATAGTTTAGTGTCTTCTTGTGCTCATACAAATAAGGGTATGCCAAGCATGCATTCTGTACTGCTCTTTTGCTAATAACTGACTCCAAAAAGCAAGCTTTGGATTCATTTTTCTTTTTGTTATTATTACTCAACTGATGTTAAAATTAACTCATCTTCTTACTTAGAATGTACTAAACTGCTTGTTAATACCAGTTGTGACAGTGAAGTAAGTGTTCAGCTTGAAATAAGAAGAAAAATTCAAATTATTCATTTAAAGGCATTGCTTTCTCTTAACTATGCAGTGTTGCTTTCCTAGAAATGGGAATGTGTTTTTGTGGGATGTCAGACAGCAATAACATCTCAAAGATTAAGTAGTTGCATTTGCAAAAACAATTTTGACATACAAGTTTCCAAGAGTGGTTGGTATAAAATCACTTGAGAGCAATGAGAAAGCCCATGATGCTATCTTCAGATGCACTTTTCAGGGTATCACATGGCACTATTTTAAAGGCACTTATGATTTGTGGTAACTCTTAATGGCACTTGTACAATAGGAACCTCTAGTAGAAACATCACTTCCAGATACTCTACTCAAGTAAATAACTATTTATGTTCAGTGTGGTCTGTCTAATATTTTCTTAACTTGGCTTTCTTTCAGCAAGGCCCACCACTCCTCTTTCTGTGGGCACCATTGTACCCCCACCAAGGCCTGCTTCAAGACCAAAGCTGTCTACCGGGAAACTAAGTGGGATTAATGAAATAGTACGTATTGATTTTTTTTTTTTTTTAAATTTGCCATTTTGACTTGATTTTAGATACACCATTCATTTACACTGTTACAGTGGAGTTACCTTCTAGCCAATGTTCAAGGAATCACATAAGCAGATTTTCAACATTGCCAACTAGGCATGGTAATAGTTTATTATAACTATCTTATTACAACAAATAATTATTAACACAAGTACAAAGGTCCAAACCATAATTTTTGCATCAGCTAAGTGTTTTTAATTAAGCAAATCAGTAATTTGATGATGAAAGATGGTACATGCATAAGATTGAAGTTTTCAAAATGCAAAATACTGAATACAAACCTCCCTTGATTTGGGGATATCACCAAAGCTTTGGGAAATGAGTAGGGGGTTTTTCAGTCGTATGTTGACAGAAGCAGCCCTGTTGTGACTTCTCCTTGCACTTGGTGCTGGTTTGTGGAGAAGGGAGGTGGTAGATCACAGCAGTTGCCCTTGAGGATAGTGAGAGGTTGTGCACTGTCTGCATGTGCTGCAACGTGCGTTCACCTGCCGATAAGGAATGTGGTAAAGAATGAAAATGACCAAGCAGCCTATCAGACTAGGCCATGCCTAATTTCCTCTGTAAATATTAGTATTCTCCAGGTTTCACTTGACTTCCTGACTTGGAAAAATGTTCCTGTGGTAAAATCCTCTTATAGTCTTTTAAAGTAGCAAGATATTTTCACCATATTCTTGGTACAAACAAAATTCTCATCTTATGCTTTGAGAAAACTGACAAAATATTTTAAAACTGTTTTGCTTTTCTGTAGGATCAGAACAGAGTTCATTTTGAAATTCTTTTCTCTTTCCAATACAGAATTGTAGTAATTGCTCTTAGCCCAAGGAACCTATTCTTCATGTCATCATAATTAAATAGAAGAATTTATCTGGTACTGTTCTGCTATAAACTATGATCCTGAACAAAGCAACATTCATTTTATACTGTTGCTTTTGAAATTTACTATTATCTGGATGCAAGGAGAAGATTGTCAGTTGTCTTCATTTTATGTTAACTCCTTTTACAATTCTCATAGTCTCTATCAAAGTCAACAACTGCAATAGAAAGGGAGAAAAAAAGTTACTCTGACATCCTACCCTTAGAGGGAAGGAAACACCCAAGATTCACAAATGTTAGTGGTTGAAAGGAATGACTAAAGTCAGAGGGGCCACAAAACCAACAAAGCTTTATTATTAAATTTTGCACTTGGCATGGAAATTGATATGTTAGTCCCTGACCTACTATATATGCACAAGACAGTGGGTTCTAGATGAAGAGTTAGAATAAAAAGGGTAGAGACAAAGGAACATATGAAATAAACAGGAAGAGAGAGAGAGAAAGGAAGAAAAAGAGATCACCAGTCCTGGTTCCAGTGTCTGTTCAGCTGATGGAGTGTCCTGGAGGTATCACCTAGGCTTATTGGGAATACCTTTTTACAGAGAGGTCTTCCCCACCCTGGAGCTAAGCTTCATGTTTTCTATGCAAATTAGTTATGC
>VXBB01024781.1:0-21191 GCA_013399915.1 Illadopsis cleaveri
AACAAAAGTGAGCTGGGGCGGGGAGAGCAAACTGGGGGACTATGACTTCATTACCTGAAGCTGTAATTGGAGGATTAACCCTTGATATGTAAATAGACTAAACTCATAATTGTCTGAAAAACTCGTGACCATTGCCCACCTTGGGTGGAGCCTCTCAGAGGTTTCTGACTGCCCAAGGTGTACCTATTGAAGGCCTTTAATAAATACTCACTTTTATTCTCTTAATCTTGTCCAGCCTCTGTTCTAGGGAGCCACTCCAAGGCTCCAGTCCCACCTCATGTAGGTCAAAATCATTAAACCCCTGTGGAAGGGCTGTGCTGCTGTGGGGAAGGGGGGGCACATCCCTGCTGGAAGAGGCCAACTCTGTCCCCAAACTCCCAGCTCTGGATGGCAGGTCAGGTGAGCACTGCACCCTCCACTCCTCTGCCCCTGTCCTAAAACAGCAGTTTCCCTCTCCAGCTGGGGAGAGAATGACCCAAATGGCTTTAAAATGAATGACTATTAAATGAGCATGTGGCACTGATAGCAGTGACCGACTGACATGGCACAAATGTCTCCCTTTCCCTGAGGAGCAGAGAAGAGCAAGGACATGGAGAAACCTGTCCCTGGGGGGATCACGAGGGTCAGGGCAAGAGGGACAGTGGGACTTTAACCTGACATCTGTGGAGGCTAAGAGCCAGGGACCCCAGGGCCAAGCCAGCAGGATGCTGGGTCATGAGCAAGAGCTTGTGCCCCCCACCCCACCGAACATCTCATCCCAGTGAGCGCTGCCCGAAGCTGGCAGCTGCAGGCTGAACATCTGGGATGGCAGGGATGGCAGGGATGGCAGGGATGGCTGGGATGGCAGGGATGGCTGGGATGGCAGGTCTTTCCTCCAGGAAGGGGGCTCTGCACCCACAAATGATCTTGGTCATGAACTGGAGGCACCCCGGGTGCCACTGGCCCTTACACACCCCAAACTTTGCTCCTTCACTGCTTAACCCCTCTCAATTTTATTCACATTCCAGTTCACCTGTGAGAACCCTTGATGTGAAAAGCAGGGGGGTTTTACCCCTTTCGTTCTGATTTTTTTTTTTTTTCCATATAAGGCCTCTGCTGGGAAATCTTTGTAATTAATAGCCATTTAAAATAAAATATAATTAAAAATAATGTGGAACATGACAAAGCCTGCCAGCAGCTCGCAGTGGGGGTGGCTGATGGGGGACAGTGCACTGAGTGGCTGCAGACAGAGGGGCCCAGGTTGGGGTGTGGAGGCACTGCAATATGCTGGGGTGGGGTCATCCTGGCCTCACTTCACCCTAAAGCAATTTCTACATCACCAAGAGCACTTGGACTTCTCTGTCCCACCTGTGGGGACATTGGGGTGCATCTCATCACCCTCCCGTGGGAGGTGGGGCACAGGTGGCTCTGCTGGGACAAGATGCTGAACAAAGTGCTGGGGCAAGTGGAGACCAACTCCCACCCTGCAATGGGTCCATACACACCCAGGGAGCCTTCCCGGATAGAAAAGTCTGATTTTAACACTCTTAGAAAGCCAGGCATGAAGAACTGGCTTGTTGAAGCCCCACTGAAGCCTGTGCTCCCCAGTCACCTTCTTGCAGGAGCTGAGCACTGCAGAAGCATGGAAGTGAGGACTGGCTCATTTAAATTTTGTGTTGATGAGGAGATCTTCCTCCTCCTTCCAGCAGAGAGCAGATGTTCTCGCTTCACATCGGCAAGGCATTTCTAAATCACTTCCCCAGCAGCGACATGTATGGTGATGTCATTGTTTACACGTTATTAATTATTTCATTGGCAAACCTGAAATTTTTCCCTTTTAAAGATACATTGAGAGGATTCTGGGCTTCTGCCACTGAAAATATCCTGTTGGTCCCATCATTAGCCTCCTTTCAAGATCGAGGCTTCTTTCCTCACGGCACATAATTGAAAGAGCACTTTGAATTTTCAGCAGCTGACAGCATCTTCAGGATGCACGGGAGCCCAGGCGACAGAGGCAATGCCCCAAACCACGGCAGGCATGGGGATGTGCAAGAAGCGAGGGATGAGGGGTGGCAGAGCAGCAGGGTGACCCGGGAAAGGCCCAGGAGTGACCCACAGCTCCGTGTGCTCCCTCCTCTGTGCCGGCTCCTCGCCGTGCCGGAGGGGCGGTGCTGGTGGCACCCGGGGTGTTTTCAGCCACTTCCACACGTTTTAGCTGGATCACACCGTCTGTGTGTGGCCTTTCCTTGGCACGAATCATCGTCACCTCGCCGCTGGGTTAGTTAACCCGTCTGGTGGCTGTGAGGGGAGGGAGCGCTTGGTTTGGGGCTGCCCTGCCCTCCGTGAGCGCACAGGGACGGAGCCGACAGGGACAAAATGACATTGTCAGGTTCAGAAGGTGCGCGGTCCGGTGGGTCAGGACTGTCAGCGTGGGAGAAGGGCAGAGCTGGAGGGGATCCAGTGCCCTGTGGGGTGCACGGAACACAAGGGAACGTGGTGCTGTGCAGCCCCCCAAGACCAGGGCAGCCCAGTGCCAGCCCCATGCTGGTACCAGAGCAGTGTGTCCCTGCATCCTCCCTTTTCTTGGGGTAATGAGTGGGTTTGGAGATTCCAAGACATCACAGCCCCAGGCTTTTCCATGGGAGCTCTCCAAGGAACAGCCCAAGTCTTCAGAGCACCCAGAGATGGGGCAAAGGACTGGCAGATGCCCCACACCAGCCTCCCAGCAGCCCCACAGCAGAGCACAGGGCACCAGCAGGATCAAAGCCTGTCTCTGCTCCTGGGAGTTGTTGCAGTGGAAAGCCTGGACCTGACCATGTCCCACGTGGCTTCATCTCTCTCAGCACAGCCCTGGGCAAGCCCCCCACATCAGACCTGGCTATGGCACTCAGTCACCCTCACAACAGCAAGTCCCAAGACCTCCTCCAAAGAGCTACCTTTCCACAGTACCCAGACCCTGTTTGCTTAGGACAGACACAGTTCACCCTGGTCAGGACCAGCTACCATCCAAAAATCACCTGGGGCTTCCCCCCACCATGGGCCTGACCCATTTCCCCACCTGAGTGTCCAGCTGTGACAGCCCAGGCCCCAGCACGGAGCAGCGATGCTTCAGTCCACACCCAATCTCATGTGCACCCCAACTCAAGACACAATCCTGGCTTTATTTCAGTCCAATTCAGTCCTGCCCTTCCAAGACCAGATCTCTCCCAGCCCTGGAGCTGCCCCTGCCCTTCTCCTGCCCCAGTTCATGCCCATAATAGTATGAGCAGACACAGAGCACTTGCACACACAGAGCAGCCAGCAATGAAAGGGAACACATTAATGCTCCCCTAACCAACAGAGGGGAGTTAATGACATCAAACTGGTTTGCTGTTGTTGGTTTTGATTATAATTTTTTTAAGCTCTGGCTTCTATCTGTCATTACTGTAATATTGCATAACCAGGGAGAAATCTGAATGAAGTTAATACCTGTGGAGTGCGGTGCAGAATATTCATGTACTGTGAACCAGAATGAGGCAAATGTGAATCTTTATTACCAGTGGAGGTTGTTAAATATTTTATTTTCTGTTTGAGACACGCTGTGACACATGAAACTCAATTAGAATAAAACTAAACCCCACTCTAAATTATAGATAAATGACAACAAATGAAAGGGAACAACCTGAGGTCCCCAGTGCACAGCCTAGCAGAACAAGGAGGACAATTTTGAGAGGAGAGCAGCCCCCTCAAGACACCTCCATCCCAGCCAGCAAGCAACAACACAGCAATGTGTTTCCTCTGCAGGGCTGATTTTTGCCCTAAGACATCCTGAAGGAGCCCCTCAGGGAAGCAGGGTGGATTCCATCTCTCTGCTAACCAGCTCATGCATTTACCTGGAACAGCCCCAGACTTCCCCCTCCCAATGCACCACAAGAACTCCTGAGCCCCCTGTGCCCGGGCTGTGTTTCCTTAAATCTGACTGTGAGTGGTAATAAAAGCCAAAGTAAAAAAGGAAAGAGAGATGTTAAGGAAAAATATATATCAAGGGCCAAAGGCTGCACTGGTGGCATGTTATGGAAATGCTGGGATGTTCTATCCCTTGGCTCATCAAAGCCAAGCTAAGGACATGGTCAGGAATAGAAAATTAGGGGCTGAAAGGCCTTTGGGGTTAATTCTGTAATTGTTTGTTCTGGGAGATGCTTGTCATCACTGGGGAGGTTGCAGGGACTGGGTGAGTGATAAGTGGCTGTTGCTGGGGTCAAGCAGAGCCTCTGAGCAATATCCACAGGGATGCTGCTGGGGGTGGACAGAGCACAAAGGCAGACAGGCATGCTCTTAACCCAGACAGGCATTTTTTCCCTGACCCTGCCAAAGTTCCCAGGCTGCTGGGATTCTCCTTGGTAGCCTTGTAAGAGTATCCAGCAGGAGCATCCCACAGTGTTGCCATGGAGATAGGGTTCAGGAGGAGCCTGGGCGCCACACTCCTCTGGGGGGGCTGCAGGATCCCCACTGCACTGCAGCCCTTCCCCTTGGCTGTCCTGGGAGATAAAAGGGATTTATGGACTTCATTACTGCCACAAGGATCTCATCCAGAAACAGGGGAAGGATCTGTGCTGGTGATCAAAGCCAAGGGCCTTCATTAGTGGCAGTATCCACGACCTTCATTAGCATGTGATGAGGGAGCCCAGAGCAGCAGGGCAGACAGGAGGATGGGGAGGTGATGTGGAGAGAGAACAGCACCTCCCTAGAGGGGTTTTTGCCTGTGTTTCTCAGATCTGCAAGTGTCAAAGGACACCAGGCCCTTGCTGTCCCCTCCACCCCACTCCCCTCTGGGGGCTCTGCCAGAGCACTGCAGTCACAGGGACAGTGACATTGAACCTCTGCCCTGCATTGACCTGGGTTAACCCAGCCATGCTCAGTGCTTTTCCCTCCCCAGGTTATGTTTCCAGCCTGATTACCTCCTAATTTTGTCTCCTATCTCCTTTTGCTGTGCCTGCCTGCTCCCAGCACAGGGCCCTCCTCCTCCTCATCCCGCTTCCCAGACTGGGCTCTCCCTGAGCTCCTCACCAGCACTGGCCACAGAAAGCAAAGCAAGAACCCTTTCCCTGCCAGAGTTTAGCCCCTGGCCAGGCCTGCCCATGGGCTGAAGGGTTTCCAAACACTATGGGGACACCTACTCTTGCCAGGGCATATTCCATCCCCATGGGTTTGCTCCACTGACGCTCAGACTGCAGCTTCACACTGCAGGGAGGACCCCTCCAGCACTTCTGTCTTTGTAGACTCCTTCCAAATTAGATTCTTCTCTTTATTATCCCTGCCAACCCCTTAGGAGATGGGAAATAACTTTATCTCCATCCTTTTCCTTTTAAATTTCTATTTGTTCACCAAAACATGGATTTCCCTTTCTTTTCTGGGAGATAAACCCACCTGTTCTGGCTGCATCCCAGAGGCAGCACATCCCCAGCGTGTGGTGGGGGTGTGAGCTCCCACAGCCCTCAGCAGCTGATGGACACCTCATTCACAGCCACTAAAACACGAGTTTTAGAGCATGAGATGGTGAGGAAGAGGAGCCAAGAGGTGTAGAAATCTGGGTGCTGTTGGCACCCTGAGCAGGCTCCCAGGAGGGACGAGAGGATCACAGGTGGGAGCAGAGCCTGGTCCAAAGGCAGGACTGAGAGTTGCAGCCCCAGAGGGACAGCGAGCCCTTTCTCCATCCCATCCCTGCCAAGAGGCCATGCCACTGTCATCTGACCACGGAGTCAGGGGTGACAGCAGTGCCACTGCCCCCAGCACCCTGCCTCCATCCACGGCCCTGGGACTGATTTGGGATGCTGTGGCCATTTTTATAGGCTGCTATAAATATTTATGGGCTGTCAGCTATGAAAAGGACCCTGCCTCATGCTCTGCTGCCAGGCCAGAAGGCAACACAAGGGACACAGACCAAGCCCTCACTGGTGGCCACAGGAGCACAGAAACCCCGGAGGTCACTGGCACATCCCCAGTTTCCATCCCACTGTGAGGATGCCCCGTCGGTGCACACCTTGCAGGTGACCCAAGCCAGCTCGTATCCAAATTGTGATTGAACATCAAACCGGTGTCCTGGTGGCTGTGACATCCCCAGGAGATGGGATGCACACTGGCACCGTCCCGGCGGGGGCGGGCTGTCAAACCCGCGCCTGGGATCCCGCAGAGCCGCAGCTCTGGCCTGTCACGGCAGCCTCTGAGTCTGCTGAGCTGCACAAACCTGATGAAAGCCTTGTGCTGAGCCGTAGTTCTGGCATGCATCGCCCTGGGGGATCGCCTGCCACCCGTCCTCATGTCCCCCCGCCACTCCCTCAGCCCCACATCCCTCAGGCAGCACCACTGCCCCAGCCCCAAAACATCATCCCATAGGGATGTGCAGCCCGATTTCTGCATTTCTGAACACTTATTGATTCCTCCTTTATACTCTTCACCCCATATTGATCCAGTTTAGCTTCTGCGACTCAAACTAAATTAGCTGCCATTAATCCATGGATAATTGCAGTGAGCCCAGCTCTGCATGTCCCAGATTCATGGATGTCAGGGGAGGAGAGTGCTGGGTCACACAAGGATATTCACGTTTCTCCTCCGTGGGTAAAAACCCCAAACAGGCTGCAGGCATCAGTCCAGAGACACCAGGGAAGTTGTCTCAGGACATCCATGCTGCAGCCAGAAACCTGCCTCCTATGGCTGGGAGCTGCTATTCCAGCAGGAGATTTGGCCCCAAAATCTGGGCATTGCCTCCCAGCTCCAGATTTCCCCAAGCTTCAGCATTTCTGATGTGGGTTTTAGTCTCAGGTGACACCGTGAAATATTGCTGCCTGCTCCTGCCAGGCTGCAGTACACAAGGAGTTAACTCCAAATTCCACCCAGCCATGGGGAGAGGAGCAGCCTCAGCCCTCCAGGAGTCTTGGATAAAACCTCAGATGGAAAGCAGAGCCCATTCCCCTTTGATTAGCAGCCCAGGCTCCCTGGGAGCCCTCAGCATCTCTCACCTCTAATTTAGCAGCTCACAAAGTTCTGAAGGCAGTGGAGATGCCATGTCACCTCCCCTAGACTGACAGCCTGGCACAGCACCGGGGGATATCCCCACACTGAGGGCAAGGCCATCCCTTCACTGCAGTTCTGATTCCTCTGTACACCCCCAAAACTCCCCTCCCACCCAGCCACCCACAAACCTTCACCTTCCTCCCTGGACATCCTCCTCTGCCCTTCTGTAAAACCTCCAACATAAACACTTCATTCTCATTTAATGCAACAGTTACCATAGTCGGTAAATACAAAAACTGTATTAAAGGAGGATTAATGGCCACATGCACCCTTATCCTGGCCTGCAGTGGCCAAGTGTCCATTGCATAACCCTTAATTGGTGCTGATGGCCTCCTGCTGTGCCCCAGGGCCTTCAGCCATCCCTCCCCACCCCTCCCTGCCCTCCCAGATGTGGCCAAGGTTGGCATTCCCTTGAGGAATGGGTGGGATTGCTGCATCTGCCAGGCAGGAATGGGAGACTTCCAAGTGGTAAACTGTTCTAAGCATTGGCCTGTGGGTGCAGAGCCTGTTGAGAGCAGCTGAGCATTACATGGGGAGGATGGTCCCAAAACACTTTGGCCAGTGCACCAGGCAAAGGCAGCCAGCCTGGGGAGAGCTGCGAGTGCCTCTGCACAGCCCTGGAGCACACAGGGGCTGTGGGAGTGGCCAGGCAGGGCACACGCTCCAGGGCCACGCAGAGGTGGTGCAGGGTTTGGATAGAAATGGCCAGGACAGGCTTTTGTGGGAGGGGAAACTAAAGCAGCAGCTGAGCCACAGGGGACACCCCCAGAGAGTCCCCACATCACAGCCTGGCTGTGTCCCCTTGGTCCCTGACACCAATCTGCATGGAAGGTCAGTTTAAAAAGAAAGAAGCACGTTTTGAGCAAGTGTTGGCCAGCCTCAGCTGCAAATTCACTTGTCAGGAATATTGGAATGACGTGGAGCTGGATGGTGTGAACATCTGTGCAAGGCAAATCCTGGGGCAGGGAGGGGTAGCAGGAGCTGCTGAGACCCCCAGCCCCCTCCACTGCCTGCAGATGCTCCATGGGATGCCAGACAAAGGTTGGTGCAACCCAAAATGTGCCCCCACCCACATCCTGCTGCAATGGGACCCCAGCAAGCAGCCCAAATTCCCCAGGAGAGGAGGCTGGAACTCAGGGCATTCACCATGGCAGCTTGCTGGCTGCAAACTCCCTCTGGGTGAATAATGGAGTGACTGAGCTCAGCAGCACAGGATTGGCTTTGGAGGGACTCCTCATACCCACATCTCCTGCACCTGCCTGTCATAGGTTCCCCTAATATTTCAGGGCATTATGGAGCCTTTTCATGATTTTCAGAGCAAACACTGAGCAGCACTTCCAAACCTCCTCCTGCAGCAGCCCCCAGCTACCAAAACCTGCCTGTTCATGCCCAAACTAACCCTCAGGCAGGAGCTAATCATCCACTCAGGCATAGCAGATGAGTGCTCAGGTGCTGACTGTTTGGCCACCCAAGCGTGGGGCAATGGGGTGCTCAGCCATGCCAGACGTGGGTGCTCATGTGTGAATTAACCATGTGCCCAGATTAAGAAACCTCATTCTTTTGCCCAGTGCACCTTCTCAAAGGCTGGCATGCCCAATTTGCACCCCCACATGTGTTTTGGATGAGGATATTGACACTGCAGCAGGATCCAGGCTTAGGACAACCTTCTCCATCCCCCCTCTCCCACAGATGCAACATCCCCCACAATAAACAGCTTTCAAAACTCATCTCCCATTGATGTCACATCAATGCCACAGGAGATAAAAGCTGAGAGATCCACAACCAGGGCTGGGTTTTCCAGGGAATATTAATTAGAGGGAAAACCTCATTAGCACAGCAAGGGCAGCTGCTTACGCTGCCTCCCCCTCAACCCACATGTGCCAGACCCCCCAGAGGGGCATGGTGGGTGTCAGGCCTCCCCTCTGCCTTGGTGGTCTGAGCAATAGGGTGCTCTGCACATCCCCAGTGTAAGTGTTCAATGTTCAAGCAGGTGTTTGTATTAAAAGGACACCTAAGGGAAAACCTGGTTCTCCCCATCCATGGCTGCTGGGGCTCCCAGGTGAGCCCCGTGCCCTGGGCAGGAGGAAGTCCCCCTGTGCCATCTGCAGCAGCCTGATGGCAAACCCAAGTGTTTGTGGGGAAAAAGCAGCACATCACTTATTTGATGTGGTTTTTGAAGAGCTTTTTTGACAGCTCTGCAGCTGGAGAGGAGCAGGGGGAGTGCAGGATGCTGCCTCCAGCCACCCTGAGCCTCTGCATCAGTGGAGAAAGCCCCCACATCTGCCACCAAAGGGAATGTGGGGAGGGATCAGGAAAACAGACACTGTATAGTGACACAGGACCCCTGAGCCTGGAGATCCCACTCCACCATCCTCCTGAGAGCCTGGGCAGCACCCACCAGCCCTGTCTCCTGGTAATGCCCCAGAAAACAAGACTTTTAACAAAATGGCATTTACCATGACATGGGAGGGCTGGTGACAGGAAAGGGATGACAGGAAAGGACAGGAAGCACCACTGGGAGGGTTTAACCAGCACAGCCACCAGTGAGGAGCAGCACCCCTGGGTGCCCCAGCACCAAGCCAAGGGGTAGCAAGGGGTCCTGAAGGGGGAGTAGAACTCGAGTAAAGCCACCCCCTGCTAAGGCCATAGAGCCCAGGGGTGGCCCCAGGGACAGGCAGAGTGTGGGAAGCACAGGACATGGCCACCAGCACCCAGTGACAGCAGCAAGGCAAAGGCCCTGGGAGGACAGAGGTGCCACAACAACAGCAATTCATCACAAAGAACTTCTCATTCTGTTTTATTTTAATGAGAGGTGAGGCCAATTCATCCTGACAGAGGTTCACAGCACAGCTCTGCCTGGGGGATGAGCACACAGACACCAACAAGCAACACTGCATACATGGAAAGCACCCTGTGTCTGTGCCACAAGGGGCTGGTGGGCACCAAAATGGGCCCAGCATGTCACCCCAGCCCCGTGCCACCTCAGGGACAGCTGCCAGGGTAGCATCTATGTGGGCTTCCCCACAGGCACTCAGCACCAGCCCTGCTCTCTGAGGATGCTCTCTTGGCAGACACAAACCAACTCTCTCTGAGCACTCCTCAGGACAGGTGTCAAATCAATCCCCACAGCAGAGATGCCAAGTTAAAAAAAAAAAAAANAAAAAAAAAAAAAAAAAAAAAAGAAAGCAAAAAAACCCAGAGGAAAGCAGGCAGCCATCTGCCAAAATAGCAATTTTCAGCTGGATAGGCAGAAACACTTCAGGCTTTTAAAACCAAGAGAGGAGAGAAAACAAAACCCCTCCTTTTCCACAAGCATAGAAAGCACTCAGATGAAGTGCAAAATTCCAATTTCACTTCAAAGGCATTTCTTCTGGCTAGTTACTCCCAAATCCTGGCACAACCCACTAGAAAGCCAGTGGGCAGTGCCATTTTGTTGCCAGATGATGGTACCCAGCCAGCTGGGATGTGAGGTGCCATGCTGGGGGAGCACAGGGTGTCAGAGGGATGCTGAAAACCTGGTACTCACCCATTTGGAAGCAGGGAAGACAAGGTGGGAGGGAGGGGAAAAAAGGGAGAACAAACTTTACATCAGTTGTAATCAGCAGGTTTTTCTCATGCACTATATATTAAGTTAATGTATGTTACAATCTCCTCTGAAATGGAAAAACACCACAGCTGTTGTAGCCAGTCACACTTTTAAGAGTACTTGACTCCCAAGTCATCCAGGTGCATTTCACAGTGTTACCCTGGGTTGCTATAGGAACCCTAACAGTTTTCCCATCTGACTTCTCCATTAACACTGGGATTTATATTTAATTTGTTTTCCTTTTCCTCAGCAAGAAGAGGTGAAAAGCAAGCGTGTATGCAGGAGATGCTCCTCCATGGGTGTCTCCTGGCCACACCAAAACCAGCACCCAGGACCACAGCCAGTTATGCTGAGACACTGCTGGAGCAACAGTGCTGCAGGTGGGGAAGGGCACAGCCCCACTGCACTGCTAGGAACCATCTGGGATGGTGCTCAGGGTGGCTCTGTTATGGGGTTCTCCCACGTTCCCATGCCAGTCTGTTCCCCTCTTGCCTTCCTGCAGGCAGCAGGACTGAGAGGCTCATGGGCTGAGCTTCTCACGCAGCTCCTGGACAGAGGTGACAGGCAGGGAGCAGGTGAAGTTGCTGCAGACATAGGCAGTGGCCTTCCCATCCTTCCTCTCCAGGGATGCAAGGAAAGGCAGCTGGCGGTAGAGGAACCCAGAGCTGTCTCCATCTGCCACCATCAGCACCTGCCCAGAGAAGGAGCTGTGAGAGTGGGAGAGCACAGCCAGGGCCAGCCAGCTGGTCCTTCCTGCCCCACTGACAGTGCTGAGGGCTGGCAGTGTCCCTCCACACACCCTCCCAAAATGGGGAGGGGACGGGGAGCTGAGGGGACCCTCTCCAGCCCTCTGCCAGAGTCCCACAGCGGTCACATCCCTACAATGCCAGTGCAGGAAGAACCATGATGGAGATGTCACAGCTTTGCCTCCCTTAACCACACCAGACACTTGGCAGCCAGGATGAAGCACAGGGATCAGCACATCCCAGCCTAGCCAGCTGCTTGGGGACACAGCCCAGCCCAGGAACAGCCCCAGAAACAGCTGCAGCATTGCCCCATCCCACCTGCAGCCCCATTCCTCCTGCCCTCCCCATGCTTCCCAGAAAAACTCAGGCAGCAATGAGCAGTGGATCAGGGGCTCTCCCAGCTGACACAGCAGCATCAGCCAGAGGTGATGACTGGGCTGCCAGGATAATTAGCTTTTCTGAAAGGGAAAATGTTTGTTAAAGCCTCAGGGCTTGCAGGCTAATCAGGAAAAAGGCCAGGAGCTGGCAGCCAGCCTCATGCCCACACAGATGCAAAGGGCTGTCCCTTCCCAAGGCACAGAGGGAACATCCTGCTGCTGGAACACACAGCTCTCCCTTGCCCACCCCAATCCCAGCCCTGCATGTGTCTGCTGGGCACAGACACACCCGCAACACGTCCTTGCTACTCGTGCCAAGGCCACCAAGGGATGCTGACACCAAATGCTGCCTCTCACAGCACACACATCTCCCACCGTGGCACCGCTCACCTGGCACGCAGCATCCTCCACACCACAGCCAGCAGAAGACTCAGCACTGACACCCAGAGACACCCACACAGCCTCCCTCATGCCTGGCGGGGGTTGCCCACACCCTTGTGTCCCCAGGGGGGCATCACATCCCTAAGTCCCTGCCCTGGATAGTGGCTGCTGCAGTCCTGTACTATCCTCCATCAGCCCACATCTGCCTGACCCAGCTCTGGCTCAGCCTGTCTCCCTGCCTGCCTCCTGCTTCCCTCAATCTCCTCCCCCTTCGCCTTTGTCTGGAATTAATTCCAGGAGTGATTAATTACCAATTCATGTCCAATCTGAAATTCATTATTCATTTTTCTCACAAGCTCCCCAAGGTCCTCTCACGGGGCCAGGACGAAGGCGAGCGGCAGTGGAGCGCTCTGCAGCTGAGGAGATAATGGAATCCCTCATAATTACCCTAAAGACCATTAATAGGGCTGGGACCTATACCAGGAGCTGGGATTCAGCCCCAGAGCAGGGATCCACAACTCCTTCTGCCCTCAGCACCAGGACACCCACAGGAACAGCTATCAGCATCACCCCTACTTGCATCCCCACAGAGCTGCCTGCAGCAAAGGGCTACTGCAGACCTAGGGTCCATTTAAAATCACAACCTCAATGCAATTTTATCATCAGCATCTCATTACAGCAAGGATTTCAGGGTGAGGTTTGTAAGGAATTAATTACTGGAAAGACCTAATTAATTGTGTTCCTGCACGCAAGCCTGGCCCCCAGCACCCTGCTGGCACGAAGGGAGTGGGGGCACAGGGGACACAGGGATGATCCCCCAACTCCTTGGCAAAGGCAATTCCCAAATCAGCCACGTCCCTGGAGCAGGTGACCCAGGGCTGCTCTGCTTAGGGAAGCTTCCCGAGGCAGGGAAGGAAATGTGAGGAGCAGCTGGAGGGAGATGGAGGCGGGTGGGAACAGGAGCATCCTCACGTGTGTGTGTGGTGCAGCATGGAAAGAGGGATGGCTGTTGGGAGGCAGTGGGCTGCTACCAAATGTAATGCAGCACTCTGAGAAGTGGGATTCTCCCCTGTTCTCCCATCACCTCTGCAAGGTGAGGAACATTGCTACTGCCAGAGATCATGCTCCTACCCCCTCCTGCACACTCATGTTTGGGGAAAGGAAGGTATGTGTCCACAGGGCTGTGCTCTTCCGGGGAGAGCTTTTCCCTCCTGCTACAATTCTTCCAGGAAACAAACCCAAACTGGAACAGCTTCGGCTCTACCTCATCATTGCAACATGAGGAACACACAAGGGGCAAACAGAGCTAGACTGCCACCCTGCCTGCTGCCAGCCTCCAGCTGCAGCCTCTCACATGCCCCTCCAAGCACAGGTCCACTACGAGCAGCCCTGGCACGCATGACCATGGCTTCACTCCCCCGTGGAAATATCCATCCAGAATACCTAGCCCTCATCTTCCTCCCTTCCCCAAAGAATGCAAAAGCTTGAGGGAGAAAGATCCTCCCCTGGGGAAGGAGTGTCCCAACCAGCCAGGCTTGTTACCAGCTCTGCAGGAGGGAGCCAGACTGCAGGGAAGAAGAGGGCAGGGCCACGCTATTTGTTCTGCTCAAGACCCCAAAACTGCTGGTGTGGGCACAGGGGACCAAGGGCTGAACCAGCTGTGGGCAGAGGGTTATTAACAGTGGTGCTGGGCTCCCGTTCCTGCAAACTGGGTCACCCAGTGTAATCCTTCAAAGGGACAGAGGAGAGTGTGGGGACAGAGGCTCGCACACAAACAGGGACCTGTGAGGAACAAGGGCACTGCTGGATGGGTGATGGCAGAGCAAGGACAGAGTGCTGTGTGCCCCACTCGTGCCCCTGGGAATGTGTCCCTCCTCCTCCAATGCTGCATTAAACATTGCTGGGCACACAGGCAGAGGGTCAGGGGCAACACCCCTGTGGGCTGAGCTAATGAGAGGACAGAGCAGAGGATCCTGTGCTGACAGCTCAGCCCTCCTCAGTTCATCCTAGCTGGTGTTACAGAGGCAAAGTGGTGCTTTGGCCTCAGCTTCCCACATACTGAGACTGAACATGCCAGTCCCTGGCACCCAATGGCCAGGGATGAATCCAATCTAAACACCAAGCCCCCTCACTTGCAGCCCAGTCCTATTTCCCTCCAGCTCCACAGCTTTGCTGAGGTCAAAGCCATCATCCCCAAAGCAGGGACACTGCCCACCAAAGCTGATGGGCACCAACTGCTGTGCTGCCCTTCCCTGCCAGCTCCACCCAACAACTCCAGCCCCGCTGTGGGACGCACTGATACACCTCAAAGCAGGGAGGAGGACAAGCAGAGCCAGGCAGGAACCCCAGTACGCAGCAACAGCTGCTGAACAGGAGAAAAGCTTTGGGAAAAGCCAGCCTCTCCCAGCTGGTGTTACCCAGAACTGGAGTGAGGCACTGCCTCATTACTTTCAAGAATGCAAAGGTGTCTCCAGGCAGTAGGTGACCCAGACACTAAGTGGGTCTGCACAGGACATGACACATCCACCCAGGGCATGGCACATTCACACCAGAATGAAAGGTTTCCCCTTGGGAAAGCACTGGGCTCAGGGTGAGAGCAGTGTAAACAGCCAGCAGCAATAACAACCACTGCTGCAGCCACTTCTGGGCTGGGCTGCCCATGCTCTGTGCAGGGAGAGGGGTGCAGGGCTGAGCCATGGCCCTGCTGGCTGTCCTTAGATATGAAAAGGACAGGATGCTTCCCAGGACAGAGGCAGAACAGAGGAGGATGGGTGCAACAGCTGCACTGGGAGGAAGGATGAAGCACCAGCAGTGCAGGCAGCAGAGAGCAGGGAAGGGCTGGCAGGCAGGGGGCACCTCTACCTTGTTTGGGCTGAAGACGGAGCGGACACAGTTCAGCATCTCCTTAGTGTCTTCTCCTTGGGGGTCCCCACAAACAACGACCTGTCCAGGGGGAGGGTGGGTGACAGGAGGGAGAAAACAGAGCTGTGACTGCACCCATGCCATTGCCAGCCCCACTTCCCACAGCAGGTCGTGCAGGGGACACTGAGCCCCAGCCCATACCTGTTTGAGGGTGTGATGGAAGAGAGCCGTGGCCCGGGCCATCTCTGGGAGGGTTATTGGGATCTTCTGCAGCCTTTCTGAGAAGGCAGCCAGGATCTGCCCAGCTTTCTCCACCCAGTCCATATGACCAGAGTAACAAGCTGCTCGGAGCAGGTTTGTGACACTAACAGAGTTAGGGGTGGGCTCTGCTCCATCTTGGTCTGCAAAGGACAACACAGGACATCAACCCAGTGCCTCAGCACCACCTGCCATCTGCCCTGTCCTCCCACACCACAATCCAGGGAACACGTGGCCAGGTCCCCAAGCTCACCATCCTTGAGACGCAGGAGCAGGGAGGGATCACCAGCCTCAGTGGAGAAATAGGCAAAGCCTTTAGGGTCCCAGAAGAGCTTGTCTTGCATGTGCTGGAGATGAAGGGCCCACTCCAGCCAGCCCTGGTCCAGCGAGGCTTCATACAGGTCAAAGAGTGCCTGGATGACAAAGACATAGTCCTCCAGGAAGCCCTGGATGGGCACAGTGCTGCAGTGGCAGATAGGGAAGGAAAATCAGAATCTCTAAAATGAGCAGGTTGGAAATGTTCTCCAACCCAGCAAAGTCCTGTTTACTGGTCTCTGCTACCCAAGGAGATGCCACTAAGCAAACCAATGGCTGTGGCCATCACACAACTCAGCCCCAGGGTTCTGTACAGGAGGAGAAGGCAGGGGAAGACACTTGCCAGCATGAAAGATGAGGAATGGGAAAGATTTTGACCTCAATTCCCCCTCACTGGCTGGGGGACACTAATCCTTCCTAAACTGCACCGGAGCTCTATACAAAACAGCCTCCCTCCCTCCCAGTTTAGTCCTGCCTGGAAGAGAGGACAGAGACTGCTGGGGGTCTGGGCAGCACCTGCAGGTGGCCAGTCACGTCTGTGGACTCCCTGACACTCACCTCTGCTCCACGGAGTTGTCCTTGCCCCGGTAGCAGCTCCGCAGCAGCCTCCCGCTGTCGGGGTCAAACAGGTGTGTCCTCAGGAAGGCAGCTGCCTGTGCAGCCCTGCTCACATATCCCTGCTCGGCCAGGGCAGCCCCAGCCTGGGCAAAGCCTGAGATCATCAGCCCTGCAGAGGCAGAGACAGCAGGACAGGTCAGGGGGGGCACATGGAACCAGTGAAAGAGTCACTGTCAGTCCTTTGAAAGATGCTCAGTGTGAAGCACATCCTCCCTGATGCCAGCATGTCGGGTCTCAGCTCTTCTGCCCAGTTCCAATCACTAATGAAGTCACCTGCTGTCACCAAAGAGACAGGCAGAGTACTGTAAGGCCAGCAAGAGCTGAGCCCTCACTTGGAATGCCATACAGGGGTCAAGACTATTCCAGTTTGTAGGATAACTCCAGCCCATGCCAGCTCCAGACCCAAACATCCAGGAATTTACTGCTAAGAACAGAGCCTGGGGTCTTGCAGTTACTCCCTCAGGCAGGACCCCCAGACAGACAGACAGACACAGTGCTGTCATCCATGCAGCAGCAGGGATGGGCTCTGTACCCACCAGGGTCCTGGGCCCCCTACTCAGACCTCTTCCCCACAGCCCAGCCAGAGGAGCTGGACCCAGCCAGGGGAAGAGTTTTGCTGCTCTCTGCTGGCAGCTGGGGAGGGAAATAAAGCCAGAACAGTAACCTGACACTCCCAAGGCTTTCAGGTGTGGAGCTGCTTCCACAGAGCCCCTGATCTCAGCCTACCCACTGCCTCTGTGGGAGCTCCCCAGTCCCAGCAGGACCTGCTGCTACCAGGCCCTGGTGGGGGTCCAGCCAAGGCGTGTGTCCCCGCAGCAGGGCCGCCTCTCACCATTCCAGGCCGCCAGCATCTTGGTGTCCAGGTGTGGCCGTGGCCGCCGTGCCCGGGCTGAGCACAGCCTCTGCCGGCACTCCTGCAGCACGGCACCCAGCTCGGCCGGCTCCAGCCCGAACCGCGCCGCCGTCAGCTCCGGGGAGCAGCGGCGAATCAGGACGTTCTTTCCTTTCAGCTCCTGATGGGGGTCCTGAAAGGAGAGGGAGACAGGAATGCCACTGGGCTTGAGAGGTGCTGGACTCTGAGTGTTTTGGGGCTGCTCTGCCATCCCCTCCATGCCTATGAATGCAGGGCCCCCACCAGTGCCCCTGGCAAGTCTTTGCTCTCCCTCACCTTCATGGGGTCCACGTTGCCAGCCTCTTCCACTCCATAGTGGTGCATGAAGACATCTCCCAGTGTTGTCCCCTCTGTGGCCCCCTCGACAGGGTCAGGGAGGAGAGCCCGGAGCTCCTCAGCTGTCCACACACAGAAGGCTCCTTCTCGCTTCTCTCTGGACGTGGTGGTTGGGTAGGAATCTGCATCTTCTGCACTATAGAAACCTCCTGCCTGGGAAAAACACAACAGAGAGACCCTCCAGCTCAAGGACAGCACTTTCAGCCAGCTCCTCATCACTGCATAGCTGGCAGCCTGGCTAATGAGCCTCAGCAGTGCTCCAGACTGAGCTCAGCCGCGAGGGAAAAACAGCCCCAGCCACATCCCAGGGCAGGGTAAGTGGCTCCCTTTGGCTCAGCTCAGGGAAGGGCCTACCTGGTCACTCAGGTCCCGTGAGACATAGAGTAGAATGTCTCGGACAACATCAGCAAAGAATTCATCTCCAGAGATCTGTGGGAGACACAAGGTGGACATCAGTGTTACATGGGCAAAGGGGGGCAAGAAACACAGCAAGATATGGTGAGAGATTTCAGTTTGAAGAGTTGGCAAAGGAATATTTGAAAGTCCAAGGATTTTAAATGAGGGATGGATTCAGAGTAAGACCTTCAATGGAAATCTACTATCAGTGAATACTGCGTATCTACAAAGGGCAGTGGAGAGCAATGCTGGAGTTACACCGAGGTTAGAGGCAGCACCATTGGTTGCTGACTTGTGAAGACCACTCAAAGGCTGTTTCCTCCCCAGTTATGCTCAAAGCCCTGGGGCTACACTGTCACAAGTTTGTGCAGCACTTCTGAATAAACAACAGAGGACGAAGGGGGCATTGGATTGCTCCATGCCCATGGGATGGGGAGTATCTTGGGGAATAGGCTTTGAAGCTGCTCCCCAAAGTAGGCCAGTCCTTGCAGGCGGCAAGAGTGGGAGGCACACAGGGATGTCAGAGCTGTACCTGGAAGGCTCTGCTGTACATGGCTGCCAGCTGCCCTTGGTCGTAGAGCATCTTCTCAAAGTGAGGGACATGCCAGTGCTGGTCAGTGGAGTAGCGGTGAAACCCCTGCAGAGACCATGTGAAGATGTTTCTAACTGACATCTCCACCCCACACCTCCTGGGCATGACAGGGCCTTACCCCTAAAGATTTACTCCTACCTGACCAATGTGGTCATGGATGCCCCCATGGGCCATCATCTTGAGGGTGTGCAGAGCCATCTGCAGTGCCCGGGCACCTTCTGGAGTTGTTCGCTGCAGGGCCCAGTACGTGAACAGAAAATTCAAATTCACTGAAACACAGGGAGAAAACGGGAGGCTGTGGGGTGTGCTCTGCCCCCACAGTGCTGTCTGCCCCACAGCAGGTCTCAGCAGTTGAGACCAGACTGACCTGGGGTAGGAAACTTGGGGGATTTGGAAAAGCCACCATAGTCCTCATCATAGGATCTGGAGAGCTGCTGGAAACAAGTGTCCATCACCTCTTTGGCGGGTGGGGGTGACTCCTGGCCCTGCACACGGATCTCTGATGTGTGTCGCAATGCTTCCAGAATCCTCTGGCTGCTCTCCAACAGGGCATCTTTGTTCTCTTTCCACTAAGATGCAAGGGGAAAAAGACAGTTCTTCTTGCCTTGCACCAGTCCAAACCAACACCTCCAGTTCTCGATCACTCACCCAAAATCAATTCAAACGCTCTTCTAACCAAGCCAAAGCACTGGTCTGTTCTCTGGGCTACTCTTCCTCACAACTGAATCTCCTAACTCAGTCACCCTTCAAGCCCAGACCAATTTCCCTGTGCCCCCTTTGGTTCAGCCCTGCCTGCTACACCATTCCTGACCCGCACCTGCTCTGCGATCCGGAGCAGCACAGTCCGAAAACCAACACGATGAACTCCATCCTCAGGAGGGAAATACGTCCCCCCAGCAAAGGGCTTGAGGTCTGGGGTCAGCCAGACACTCATGGGCCAACCACCTCCACCACTGGTGGCCTGAAAAACAAAATCCACGTGCACCAAGGTCACGCCAGAGGCACCTGCACTGTGCCCTTCCAGCACATCCAAGAGCCTCACTCAAGGACAGACGTGTGCTTCTGTCCACCCTTCTGACCAGACCACCCCATATCCTGGTTATGCTTGCCTGACAAACATGACAACGAACAACACCCTGAGGGAGCCAGTCAAAGCCTCCTGGGCCCTGCCTGTGCCTCCCTCACCTGCACGAAGGTCATGTACACCTTGTCCACATCTGGCCGCTCCTCGCGATCCACCTTGATGCACACGAAGTGCTCATTCATGATCTCCCCAATCTCCTTGCTCTTGAAGGACTCCTCCTCCATGACATGGCACCAGTGGCAGGTGGAGTAGCCAACTGCAAACAAGCTCAGGTGGGTGAGGAATGGTCCTTTGCAGGGATCAGGAAACACATGATGGGAAGAACACTCAGAGATGGGACCCTTGCTACGGGCAACAGCTGCTGCCTCCCTGGACAAGAGATGGAGGAGAAAAGTCTCCTGAACTCTCCAGCTCTTGCTCCTAAACACTGGCCAAGGACTCTGGTCCTGCATGTAGCCCATTTTCAGAGAGCTACTCCAGCACATGGCCCACTCTTGCTTTGGTGGTCATCCATACCTACATGGCTACTCACACACCAGCTCAGGATGAAGCTCAGCTTATCTGATCATCTACTGACCAACACACGGGGACATAAAACATGCCTTGTTTCTGGTTACCTGACAGGAAAATCAGCTTGTTTTCTGTCTTTGCTTTATCAAAGGCTTCCTGACCCCAAGGGTACCTGTGGGGGGAAGACAAGAGTCCCTCAACCTCATGGGTACAAGGAGAGGAGGAGGTGGAGAAGGAAAGGCTGCCCATTGCTCTTACCAATCCACAGGGTTGTGGGCGTGCTGCAGGAGGTACGGGGACTTTTCGTTAATCAGGCGGTTGGTGTGACGAGGGACACCGGGGGGGCCGGGTGTCCCCACCGTGGCCATGGCTGCGATCCCCGTGAGAAATGTGTGCCTGTGACACCAAACAGGCTCAGGGGTTCCCTGCTCACCACAACAAAGCTCAGCCTCTGCACAGAGCCATGACAGACCAGAGCATCAGCACCACCACCCCAGGCCCTGCTGTGCCCCAGGACAGGGTGCTGCTCCCCACTATTCACTCCCCATCCCAAGGGAACCATTCTCAGCCTCAGCCCTGGGTAGCTCTGCTGGGGCTCAGTCCACCCCAATCCCCCCCAGGACCTTATGAGTCCTCCCCACTCACTGGAGGCTCAGAGGAGATTGTTCTCCAGTTTGGCACACCCCACCCATGGTGGGGTGAAGGGTATTCCTAGGGCTGCCCCCCACCAGCACACTTTGGGGGCACACTCAGTAGTTGTAAACTCAGGAACAGCATCTGTGGGACTTGACTTGCGTGTCCTCTGAGAGGACACCCCCTCAGAGAGGAAAATTCCCTGGCGTGGAGTGGGTGCGGGCAGGGGGGCACAGGCTGTGGCGAGGGGACTGAGGAGCAGAAGGGGACCAGGGAGGCCCCTCTGCTGCTGGGGAGATGCAGGGTTTGGGTACGGGGATGCAGGAGGGATGCAGGACTGGGGAAGGGGTGCAGAGCGGGGGTACAGAGCACGAAAAGTGGTGCAGGGGCTGCGGTAGTACAAGGATTTACGTAGGATACAGGGGGATGCAAAGGGATATGGGGAGGATGACGGGGGAGGCAGGAGAAGTGCATGGGTGCGGAAAGGCTATAGGAGGAACTCGGGAAGGTGCACGGAGAATCTAGAAGAGATGCAGGAGGGGTACAGGGCGTGGCAGGAGAATTCAGGGGACGCGG
>VXBB01024781.1:30145-46308 GCA_013399915.1 Illadopsis cleaveri
TTTCCTCCTCCACCCCATTATTTTTAGACAGAAATCCACGTCCCCGGGCGCGGAAGAAGCTCCGAGGCATGTCGACCTCCCCACCACGCTGCTCCCTCTCTGCTACCCAAGGCCACGCTCGCAATTTGGGTTCTTTAAATTTTTTTATTTTTTTTTAGGATCTAAATTTGGAGAGGGTTCTTCCCCTGCTCTGAACAGCTCCCGGAGCCTGGCTGGGGGGAGAGAGGGAGGCATCAGATGACATGACAAAATAAGTCATGTCTCTCGATCATTTCAATGCCACCCCCTCTCTCCCGGCCTCTGCTTTCCATTTTAATCACTGACAGCCCTTCAACTATTATGGATACATATAATCTTTTTAATATCACTGACATTTTTCATGATGGAAAGCATCTCAGGGATGCTGAGACATTCTGGGTTGGGAGGGGGGTCATGCCTTCCTGCCACTGCTCCCGCCAGTCACACGTGCAGAGCTGAGATCCATCCTTGCCCCAGGGTCCTGCTTTGGGTCCCGGTGGAGGCCACGTGCCTCTGGGGGCTTTGCAGATCTCAGCAGCCTGACATTCCCAACAAGCTCTGGCCGTGCAGGCTGAATAAGAATCTAGTCCCATTCCAGCTGCAGTGTGGGAAAAGATCATACCCAGCATCCCAACCCTCTGCAAGTCAGCCCGGAAAACATCCCAGCCTGGGAAGTGGCAGGCATCCTTCATGGCAGCCCAAGCTCCAAGCTGGCCTCTTCCTCCATTCCCAGTGCTCCTCCTTCACTGTGTCAGATGGTGAGGCAGACAACTTGCCTCTCTTCAGGTAGTAATTTTTTTATAAGCAAAGTGAACCTCTCCATGGGGAAAAAAACCCCAGGAGGTGTTTTTGGAGCTGTACAAATGTGGGGTTTCTTTGCTAGGGGGCTCAAAACTCCACATTTTAGGTATAGGACCTAGGAAACCACTGCTTGCCCTCAGTAGAGCCTGACTGCTCACCCAGACCCCCTCTGCCACTGAGAAACCTCTGGAAATGCTGTCACCTTCTGCTTGCACCATTTTCCTGCAATTCCCCCTCTTCCCATCCTCTCTGGTGGTCATGGTGTCTTCAGGCCCCACTCACATGGGGGGTGGGGTTTGGAAATGCAACTCCCAAGGCCAGGAAGGTCACTCAACTTGGTTATTTAGCAAACACAACACAAATTATTAACACTAATGCAAATAATGCCCACGTTTGGGAGAGGAGAAGGAATAATTTCCTTGCCTGGCTGCAAGGACTCAGCCTTACGGGGTCCTGCAGACTGCAGAGCTGACAGCCCTGAGGGGTTCTGTGCTAAGGACAGAGCCCACAGCTTACACTGGTCCTGTCAATAAGAGGTGTATGTTTCTAAAGCTGCTCTGTGGAAGCCAGCTCTAATTCCACTGCAGTTCTTGTCCTGTTACTTCCACAAATCAATGCAAAAGAGTAAAAAAAAAAAAAAAAAAAAAGAAGGCAGCTGGCTCACAAAAAGCTGCAGCAGCCAGACAGCAGAGTATCAGAGTTGTTGGCCCAGCACATCCCTTCCTGCATTGCTGCTTCTACCTTGTCCCCTGAGGACACTCTTGTCCGAGGCTGGAAGAAGCACTGGCAATATTTCTGACAAAAAATTATGACAAGAAATTAGACTATTCCCTATTAGACTATAGACTATTAGGTTTGTTCTCCTTTGCAGAACTCATATGCCACCCACCTGCCCTCTGCCACCAGACTCCTCCCTCAGAAGGGAAGATGCCAGCACAGGACATTCTTCCATTGTACATGGCTGATGTAAAACTTTCATCTACTGGTGTTGTATTAACAGATTTTCCTGTGGGTAGATGAACACATGGAGCCTGGCTTCAATAGGCTGGACTGAAGATATGGATCCATGGAGACATGGATTGGCTTTGCCATCCCTTAAAGCTACCAAATGAAAGGATTCCTGCCACTCAGACAATCACATTGCCTCTAGAACGTGCAGACTCCCTCTCTCCTGGAAACAGATGGCTTGAGCAGTTTGAGTTGGGCAGATTCACAAGCTGATAATCATCTCCAGGAAGGCAGGAGCTATTGTCAGAGCCTGTGAGACACACCCCAACTTCAGGCCTTTTTCCTCCTGATTCTCAAAATGTTGCTGAAATTCTCACTCCAGGAATGCTGAGCAGAGACCTTCCCTTTGGCCCGCTGAGCCAGAGGAGGCTCCTGCTGCTACAGAAGCCAAAATGCTTCCCCACACCCCACAAAGAGAAAACATCTCAGAAGATGAGGAGCCTCACCTGGCCAGTGAAAAAAACAAGCTGTGCTTTGCCATGGTACTGCTGGGAGCCAAGGGGAGGAACAGATCCTCTCCCCAGGGACAGCACAAGAGTTAAAATGAGAAAGCAGAAGACACCAATTCAGCAGAAGGAGCAGTCACTTCACACTCCATGTGCCAGCCCAGGGACAGGGGCACATGTCCAAGGGACACACCTGCAGCCACTGAACTCATGGCTGAGTGACACTCAGCATGGACAGGCACTGCTGCCTGAGAGCTCCAGTGGGATGAGCATCCCCAATTAATGATCTACACTGACAGCATTGCTCTGCAGGGCCCAAGCCCTCCTAGGGAATGCTGTCCAGCTGCTTGAGCAGGAAGGTGGCACTTACTGACACCAGGCCAACACAGACCCCACACAGAGCTCACAGAGCCTCACAACCTGCTCCAAGTACAGTCCAATGTGCCACACTCAGGCCTGGGATGCCTCCACAAAAAGCCCCATTCCAGCAGTGATGCGCACAGATGGAAAATGGTGATGAGCCCAGACACACAGGCAGATGGACAGACAGGAGGGGTGGCTCTAACACGAGGCCTTAGCATGGCTCACAACTTTTACAGCACAAATTTCACTCATTTAAGAGTGATTAGTCCTGGAAGGAAGTATATAACACCTGGCTCAGAATGGGGCATGAGTACCTGGAGCTCAGTGGAAAGAGATGGCAAGATCAGCACAAGAAGGAAACCTGTGAGTGCAAAACCAGTCAGGGTGGCACACCCATTGGGACAGTGCTTTTACTGGGATCCAGAATGCCTCAGAGAAGCCTCCTGTTAGCAAGTCCCAAGGGGAGACTGGACAAGCTGCCAAAAATATAAAAACCAGGATGGATTTGTCTACTTTCCTGGTACCAGGATTCATAAGTACAAGAACACCCTGCTCACTCACCTGCTAGCCAAGCACAATCAAGACACAAAGAACATACCTCATGTTAACTGGCACTTTTAATTCTCCTTTAGCAGAAATACCAGTATTTTTGAGTCTTAACATTTTCTGAGGTGGTGATACTTCTTGCCTTGTCTCTTCTTGGCAAGCATCATCTGTAGCAGTAACAGATGATCTAGCAATAGTCTCACATCACAGTGTGTCAGAAAAGAGGCAGCCCAGTATTTGGAATCACTGAATCACTTCAGAAAGAAGACTCTCCACTCCATCAGTGTAAATATGGTTATTTATTTTTTTTAAAGCAAGTCTATTTCTACATACAAAGGGCTTCACTCCCACTTCAGAGCATGTTGCTGCTTTAGATCCTCAAATAAAGACACCATTTCACTCACCATTGAATCCAGCAGCCTGTAAACCTACAGAAATTCAGAGAAGACAATTGCAGTGAAAACACATGAAGAAATCCTGAGGCTGAGACTGACAGAGGTGGTTTCTGAGGCACAATTTCATATGGGCACACACACAACCACACAGAAGTGGCAGTCTGCTGCTAACAGAGCTCTAGTAATAACTTCCCTGGCTATGAAGTGTGTTTAACATTATCTGAGGTACAATTAATTCAGCTGATCCCTCCAGAGTCTGCAAGCCATGCTAAAGACATCCCAGATACGAGTCCCACATGTGGCTGTGTGAGGGCTGCACTCCTGCTAACAGATTCCAGGCTGAAACAAATTCATTTGGATTTCACACTTACCTTGCTGCAGCACAAGGGACTTATGTCTGCCAGTTTTCTGAGTTTAACAAAATGCTTGCCTCTCCCCCTGAGCCTCAGTGTGCCTCACAAGAACAAAACCAAGACAATGATACAAGCTTTCATCAGACTCACTTCAATGTAGAGCTTTTCCCTGTACTTTTCAAGTGAAACAGAGTCCACCTGCTCCTGAGCAGGTTCTGCCCCATCTGTGGTTGCAGCTTCCTCTTTCACCTTCTGCTCCTCATCTCCTCTTTTGACAGACTCTGCTTCTCTTTTCACGTCCTGCACTGAAATGGAAGATGCTTCCTTCTCATCTTTTGCTTTCAGCTTTCTGCTGCCTGAGAGATCCTAATCAGGGACAGACCAAGGGAAAAAGGGACATAGAGGTCAGGACACTGCTCATACTGCTTCAAGATGCACCTCCCAGCAGCAGCACCTCTTTCACTGGGTTGGAAATCAGCTCAAATTTAGGATACACAGCCTCAGGATGGATCACACTGCCCCCAGCACTCAGGGTTCACCAAGCATCACAACACCTACCACTTTCTCCTTCCCTGATGTCCCTCTACTTTTTTTGCCTTCTTTATCCTTTTTCTCTTCTTTCTTAGTAGCTATTTTGTCTTCCTTTCCTCCTTTTTTTGCTCCTTCTTGCTTTACTTCCTCTCCTAAAGAAAGGATTTAAATTTACCAAAAACATCCATACATCCAAAAAGTCCATCCCACTGCACTAGCACAGTGGGAATGTGTAATTTTTGCAGTATATTTTCCTCTTTTTATTAATCTGAGAGGTACTGCACTGAAAAACAATACCTTGAAGAGTTCCTTTTTTAAATAAGGAATGAAGAGGTCTCATTGAGGCAGTGTCTGCTGGGTCAGTCTGTGTGAAATCCATGGCTAGATCTAGCTGAATTAAAAGGCTTTTTCGTGGGGGTGTTTTTTTACTGATGCCAAACCACACATCCCAATTAGTATTGTGACTGTCACACAATCTGCCAGCTTTTTCCTGATGCTTTTTCCTCAGGGAGACATGTTGCAATTGACATTTCAGTTCAAATTCATCATGTTTTTTATATTTCCAACAGCCCACAGAAAGCAGTTGCTGTGCTAAAATCACCATTTACCTGTTTCCTCTGGAACAGCTTCTACATAGGTGTCCTTCTTAATCAAACCAAGCAGGGATCTGAGCCTCAGAGAGTGACTCACCAGGTCATCAATTGCCCCACGCCACAGCTGGAGGCTGAGAAAATGATCAGGATCAGAAGGGAGACAGTGCAGGAACTGCCACCTTGTTTGAGCCTGTGCCCAGGAGTGAAGGCACCTGATAGCTAACAGCTGCCCTGTGCAACTAAACCAACAAAACAGCACCCACTGTCTAAACAGCTGTGCAGGGGGATGCTGAACTGCTTTCCTCATGTTAGATCCCTCTGAGGTCTCAATGGTTTGCAAATCAGCAGGCTCCCAGGAACTCATAAATATTACTGTGAAACTAGGTCTGCTCTCCAACATGACACACGTTGGTAAATGAACCTGCTCTGTGCTTCCCAAGAAGAACCTGCATCCCTCTAATTTAGAAGCAACTCAAAGCTGTTAATATGTTTACAGTCTGAAAGCCTGAGCAAATAACAGAGAGACTGTATGAGGGAGGAGACAGTTATCTGAGTAAAAGGATACAGAAAATACCCAAAGGTTTCATAAATACAGACTGGAATAATCTTTCCAGAAATAATCTTGTACACTCTCCAAAATTACATGCATTTAATCTAAACTTATCTCCAGAAAAAAAAAAGGCATTTAGGTCCTAGACAGCTGCTACAATTAAGCTCTAAAAACACAGAGTGAAAAGATGACTTCTAGACCCTGTATAATTATGTGCACTCTGAATCACAACACTTGCAACAGAGCTTGCTGTTGATCACAGAGTGTTTTCACAAGCCTTTCCTTGCAAAGGTAACCCACCAGAGTGGATACAGAAGGGCTGACTGAGTTGGCCTCTGTTCAACACACAGCTCCAGAGCTGCCTGATTGAGCTGGGTCAGTGCCTCTTCCCGCTGCTCCTCCCCAGGGATTGACATTATAGCCTGTGAGAGAAAACACACAGGGGCTGCGGAGCACTTCTAAGTGTTTATTCCCAGGCCCTGAGCTCAGTGGGGCAGCCCATGGCTCTCTTCCTGGACACCAGTCTGAAAACAGGCTGCACTGGGCACTTACACACCCAAATGGGGCTTCCTACACAGCCAAGATATGGCCAAAGTACCCAAGATCTGTGGAACAATCCCACATTCTCCCACCAGACTGATATTAAGCCCCTCTGCAACTTCAGGTGTGCTGGGAAACAAGGATTCTATCAAGCTAGAAGGCTCCCTAGTAAAGCTTAGTTATAAGACTAACAGAGATTTCCAAGAGAGCACAACAGAAAAACCATTGGCTGAATCCAAAGACTCTTGCTTTAATCTAGGGAGGTCTGTACTTTATCCACAGCCTGTCATGAGTGCCCCCTGAGTTCTCTGATGAATAGGAAGGACTCTCCAAGGAGAAGAGCCCTTGGGGGAGCCACAGGAGGCTGCAAGCCCAGCCTGCCCCCCACATTCAATCCTGGGATGACAGAAAGCTAACGGGGGAAGAGCTTAAAATATCTATTATATTGTGTGGTTCTCTTTTCTTCTTCACACAACAGCCCACAAAGTCTCTTGGGAGTCTCTTCACAAGAGCCCTGAGGGTGTGGCCAGCAGAGTAACACACACAGTGACTCTCAAACTCCCAGCATATTGGCAGCAGCCCTTTAGGTGGGCTCACACTGGGGCAGGCTGGGCTGCTTGTAGGGGAATTAACACATCATCAGCTTGTGGGAACAGAGGTGACCACCTGTTTAAAGTCCTCCATGGAAAGGTTCCATCCTGAAGGACCTGCTTCTTCCTCCTCAAAGCTCTTTTCTCTTGGAGACTCCTCTAATGTATACTTCCCACGAGAGAGCTCAGTGCTGCTGCCCTGGACACAGGGAGGCTCTGAGGTGCCCTCCTGGTACTCCATGTCCTCTGCAGTGCTCCTCTGCTCCAAGGGCACTTCCTCCTCCAAGACTGAAGGCACAGTCAGGTGCTGTCTCCACAGTTTATGCAGATGCTTTACCACTTGATGCTGATAATGCAACTGTGATAATGGGGAAAAAGGTAAACATGAAGGTTGCACCTTCCCTCTTCAAACCCAACTCTCAAAGCCTCCATGGCAGACTCTGCCTGCTGAACACCAGGGGTGCAGCAGCCCCATGGGTCTGCCCTCCCCAATTATTTCAGTTGTGCAGTTCATCCAATAGCAAACATCACCTCGGGATTTTTCCTGTGGAACAACTCTTCCTCTGTGACACAGGAATCCACAGGAGATGGGATGGGCTCGGGGGTCCGAATTTGGTGCAGAAGTTCATTCAAGCTCTCTTTCACTATAGCAGCTCCTTCTCGAGCAGCCAGCTCACTCTAGGGCACCACAACAAGAACCACATGCCTGAGTCCCCATTCCATATGCAAACACACAAATTGAGTCCCACCTGTAACCACACTATTCGTTATACACAGTTACAAGGACATGAACAACTGCAAAACCTGCTGACTAGAGCAATACTTCCAACAGCTTTTCAAAGAAACTCTACAAATCCTCCCTTGAAACTATACTTTTCAAAGCACAGTGTAATTTTCAATTTATACCTTAACTGCTATCACAGTGCACAGCAGTCAATCCCCTTCCCACTAAGTAACTAATGAAATTAATTACCAACAGAAATTTCATTCTTTAAAGGACCAGTGTGAACACTTCAGGAGACACAGTCATGTTTTCAGTAACATTACAAGAGACTGCAGAGTTCCTCATGTCATTTAGCAAACCTGCTCAAGTATATGCATTCTGCAAATCTCTCTCTCAGCAGTAATTCCACAACAATAAAAATACCATGTTGTCCACTTCCACCCTTGTCCTCTATTTGCATATAAAGTTCAAAGCTCAGTTGCCCAGCTACATGCTTGGTTACCTCCAGTTTCTCTCTGAAGTCAGCCAGTTTATCCTCATACACAGCAATTCCCCAAAGGGTCACCTGAAGCAGAGCTCCTCCTAATAACAGAGGATGTGTCCTAAAGTCCCAGGGCTCACTGAAAATGCCTGCTGTCTCGGACTTAAAAATAAAGGAAAACCTCCGAGTTTCTCCAGGCAAAATTACACCTGAAATAAGAGAGAAAATGCATTGGTCTGCAAGAAGCCACCTGGTTAACCTGACCCTTTTCCAACACCACCCCAAGTGTCCTTATCTCTCTAGAAGACTCTTTCCCCATAGTTCAGCTGGTTATCACACTTCATCCAGCTATTGTTCTTCTTCCAGATTTACTCTCAGTCCCTATGTTCCTGAACTGGTTTATTTCCTTTGCACTCTGCTTCTACAGCAAGCTCAGTTTTCTCTCCAGGACATTATGCCCCATTTGCCATCAGAAAATTATTCACTTCTCAATATTTCACCCATTTACACTCAGCAGAAGCAACTTCCTTTCCTTTAAATTCCAGGAGTGAGATCTGCCTTGCACAGCTCTTTTGGGGTGAGTCAGCTCTGCCACCCAGGGTGGCTTCCTCAGGAGAAATCATCCAGCAGTGCTGTGCCATTAGTCAGACTCCACATCCCAGGTAACTCCCAAATTCCTGCTCCCTGCCTGAGGTACAAAGGTCTTGGAGACCTGCAGGTCTCATACCTGGCCTGGTATCAAAGTAAAAACAGGGCATCCTCCTCCCCTTGGTCTGTCTGGAGGGGATCTGCTGGGGACGTCTCATCCAGTGGTACCAGATGGCAGCTGTGCCATCATTGGTCACTGTCAGGACACTTTCAGCTTTCTCACGAGCCAGAGCCTCAAAGGTGAGCCGGGCTGCAATGCCAATCTCCTTCTACAAGGAAGAGGAAAAAGACAACAATTTCTACTCTATCTGGCAGGATTTATCCTGCATGAAGTCACAGCTCAAATAAGGGGTTGAGCCTTGGTAGGAGAACTTGTAAAACAGGTCCAAAGAAGTGGCCATTATACAGAGAAAGGCTGGGAGTCTGAACCTCACATCACAACTAGAGCCCCTCTGTTCCTACATCCCGCTGGAGCAAACACAGGTTACTCTGTTATGTTCAGAATAAGTCCCCCATTCTGTGGCCTTGGAGTGACACATTGTACAACTGTGACTTGGGAACTCAAGTAGGCTTAGCTTGACTAAACAATTAAAATGTCACAATTACCCTGGAAGCAGTGACGCCCTTGATCCAACGAGCAGGCAGGCCACAGAAAACTAAAGATGGAACCTCGTCAGCTTCTGGAACCACAACGAAGGAATCACCTAAGGGGTCACTACTAAAGAAAACAAAAGCCAGTATTTTCATGGAGTGAAATTCACTTCCAGAGGGGAGAACCAGGAGTGATTTACAAGACCCTGTAATAAATAATCCCATTTAATATTTTCTCACAGAGTAATCTCTTTAGGGACAGAGTACTGCAGATGTGGTGAACCCATCTAGCTACATGTCACTGTCAAGGAGAACAGGACAGCTAGAATATTAAAGAATGAGACCTGCCTGAAGTACATGAGTGAAAAAGGACAAGACACTCTCAGCTTGTGACTGTTACAGATGGACAGGACAGAGAAAACCAGGAAATTAATGATGGAAGGCTAGGAAAAGACAATCAAATGGAGGTAATTGAGAGTAGAATCCCACCCTGCCTGATGTAAGCTCTGAAGCCACACAGAGTGAAGACTGCAGGAAAAGCCTCAACAAAACTTTTCTCTGATTCTTGCTCCTTAGACACAAGGCCCCAAGGCACAAAGGCTCCTAAATCTGGTGATTATAATATAAGAATATGCCTTTTATTGTGTCCCAGAGGAGACTCGTTTCCATTATGGATAAGAACAGCTAAGGATATCCTCACAGACTGGTGGTGCACACCCAAAATTCTTTATTTTGCCACAAAGTAAAACTTACAGGGTCTCAATCTCTTCAGAAATGGCAGCATGTCGAAAAGCCTTAGCTGAGACAGAGGTGAAAGGCTGCCCTCTCCCAATCACCTCCAGTCCTTCCAGATCCTGGACATACACAGAAATGACCAACTCACAGTTGCTCTTTTACATAGAAAGGACATTGAAACACCAGACAAATGCATCAACTCAGTCAAGTAAAGTGAAGTTGCAATATGTTGCTCCTACAATGGTTTTTAGAGGCATCCGAAGAACACTCAAGGGACATGGGAAAGAACCAATTCTGAGATTCCCAAGAATCCCAGATGACTGCATTCCCCACTAGCAATGATGCACGAAGAAAGTGTCCTTCACACATTTCTCACCCTCAGAGACAGGTTTCAAATACAAAAAAGTGAGGTTTGTTCTATTTGTAGGAGGAGGGGCCACCTGCCTTCAGGAGATTATTTCAGAGTGTGTCTTCCACATGGGTAAAGATCTCTTCCCTCTGCCCCATGGCACTAAATCAAAGTCCTGCACCAGTACTTGGCAGGTTTTTCTTTGCCTAGGTCCTGGCAGCTGCATGCTGCTGGTTTGGGGTCCTATTCTGAGGCTCCTAGACCACTCCATGGAACACTTCAGTAGGTCAGACAACTCTTTCATAGGTGTGGCGCTTTGGAAAGTGGGAACTTCCAAGAAAAGCACTGTAGGACCAAGTTTTAGTTCCCTAATGCTTCTTTCAGATCCAGCTGTAGGCGATTTTGTTACTCTACAGCACCTGACAAGAGATACAATGTGAGATAATAATGTGCTTGCTCCTCTGCTCTTACCGGCTTATGAAAGCCCAGTTCCTCTAGGAGAGATTTGAGCTCCTGCCGTCGATGTTTCAGGAAAAGACTCTTATCCCAATTTAGGTGGCAAGGAATCTTCTTTGGAGCTTTCAGACCTGTGGAAATACCCACAGAAGAGCTCACTCTCTACACACTCACATGCCTAATCAAATTTCATTCCCTGCCAAACTTTGGCCTTGTAGTGTTTTAAAGAGGAGGCTCAACAGGCAAGGAACTTCTCCTTCCACACTTGTGCCTCATTCCTTCAGAACCACCTCTCTGCAGTGTTCCCTTACCTGTTTCCCTCTGGACAGTTCGGGGTTTTCCCACATGAGTGAGTGGCTCTGGGTGCCCACATTCCGTCCGGGTCAGGGTCAGGGTCAGCCCAGTGAGTTCATCCCCAATTTGCTCCGGAAGGTTCCAGAACTCGCTTCCCACTCGGTATCCCTAGGGTGGGAAACAAGGCTCCCACTGACACAGAGCTGTGCAGCTACCTGCTATTTTCACAGGCACTTGAAGCAAAAAAGAAGAGGTCTAACCCTGTCTATATGAGCATTTTAAAAGTCTATGAATTATCCCTTTCTGCAGAGCAAGCCAAAATTTCTGTGAGGCTGCTGACAAAAACAAAAGAACTTTCTTCTATCTTAGTGCACGTGAAAGTTGAATGATATTAAAATAAAACCTCACAAAAACGCAAATTCTTTGATAGTGCTATAAATGTGAAAAAAGGATTTCAAGCTAACCCTCCTGTCTTACCCATGCCTTTTTCTTCTTGGTAATCACTAAAATCCAAGCCTGAAGCTATCAGATCTTTCTGCCCCTGGAACAGCTATTGTGACAAGTTCCCATGCCACTTCCCAGGGCACAACACAGTCTTTGGTGAGAATGAAGAAATGCCATTTGCTCATGACCACTTTCCCCTGACTGGTATGGATAGCACAGTTCAGGTTGTTATTTTTCATGTCCCTAAAAGCTCTGCTCAGACACCAAGCTAAAGGATTCAGAGTGGCTTTGATAAACATCTCCTGACAGCACTTCAGAGACCTACTTGGAACAGTGTCTGTGCTGTTTCACAAGAGCAGCACAATCAGGACACACAGGAAGTGAGGCTCTCACCTTTCCAGGAAACAGGGCAGGGAGACTCCGGTCAATGAGGTCACGTTCTTCCTGGATTTGCCTGTAATCATCTGATATGTTCATCAGCAATTCATTCTCTGGCTTGTGAAGAATTTCTATAAAAAAACATCACATCATTGGTGCTGCACTTCTGGACACACCCTTTGCCACTGTTGCTGTTATTGCCACTGTAACCCACTTACACTGTTCCTTGCCAAATCCACTGTCCTCTCCCCAGCCAGAGCCACCAGCTCACCCTCCCACCACACCCAGAGCCACCAGCATGAGCAGAGTGGGAGCTCTGAGAACATGGAATTAGATTGCAATGGCAACACGATTAACCCTGGTGGGCAATGACCACTGCAGTTTGGTGTGGGGACATCAAACTTCTCCACCTGCACACAGGATTTCACAGAATGAGACCTCCTTAGCTTTCCTCACCTCCTAGGTGTTTCTCCTGCTTTTTCCTCATTGCCATATGATGCCTCCAGTTCTGGAAAGCTTTGTGCTCTGCTAGTTGGGCCTGATGTGCCTTTTCTTTCTTCTCTCTTCCATGTTCCTCTTTTACAGCTGCTGCAGTAACATCTGGATGAGGAACCTTAATAGCATCTGCTAGCTGATGAGAAATGAACCATTAAATGAACCTCTCCATGCACACCAAAACAGGAATGGGAGAAGGGAGGAGAGAAGAATTCTTCAGAGTGACAGCACTGTTACATTAGCAATCTGAGAGGAAGGAGACCAGGGCAGTAGGGACATACTCAGATACAATGGAAGTATTTATCTGAGTAATGAGACTCCAGCAATGGCATTGCTGCAACACCAACTCTTCTCTGACACCATGAGCAGGGCACAGAGGGAAAAGGAAGCCTGTGTAATTGTTCCTTCCATGACCTGGTCCTGCACACAGGACTCCAAAACCTGCTGGTGCAGTTTCTCCAAAGGCAAGCCCTCCCCCAGAGTGTGACGAGGCTGGGAAAACCACACCTCAGGCCTGCCCTGCTCCTGATAGGTGCTGGAAAGCATTGAAAGGTACTGTAGGCACCACACTCTACCTCTGGAAAAGTGGCAGGCAGCAGCATTTTCCTAACTCTACAAACCAACCTGAGTGTTTCCTCTGGCCAAGGCTTCCCTCCTTAACTCCTGGAGACTTCCCAAAATGTGATGAGGGAGGATCTCTTCACAGCCATCTTCAAGCTGCCTTGGTCCTACATCACACATATAAAAATACCCAACCCCAGATCCAGGTCACTAAAGTTTGGCTTAGCAAAAACAAAACCCAGAGGTAAGATGTGAAGTTGAAGCCTACCAGAAAACATCAGTGGTCCCTTGAGTTTCTGGAGGGGAACAGGATGTGCTACGAGATGTGTCACCTCCTTGGGTCGGGATTTTCGGACAAGGTAATGCTTCTGGATTGGAATTGTCCCAGCATAATGGGGAAGGCGTGGAGCACGACACTTCAGGAAATAAACAGTCACAGTGCAGTTAGGTACACACTGACTCACCTTTATTCCAGCTGATCCCTTCAGGATGTGCACAGCAGCCATATCAGTACAGTTCCTGTAAGGGTCCTGAGAGTCCTGGATAGGGACTTTTCACGTGGACATTTAACAACGGGGCAACGAAGGGATGGATTCAAAGTGGAAGAGTAGGTTTAGATTACATATTAGAAAAAATTCTTCCCTGTCAGGGTGGTGAGGCCCTGGCACAGGGTGCCCAAAAACGCTGTGGCTGCCCCATTCCCAGAAGTGTCCAAGGCCAGGTTGGATGGGGATTCGAATAACCTGGAATAGTGGAAGGTGTCCCTGCCCATGGCAGAGGAGTGGAAACAGATGAGTTTTAAGGTCCTTTCTAAGCCAAATCTTCTATGATTCCACCCCTACAAGACACCTTACACAGCTGTGCAGATACCAACTCAGTTACTGTCTTATTCTGCCAGATCTTGGTTTAACACGGGCACAAAAGGAGAATTTTAAATCACTTTCCTAAGAGACTTCTGCTGCTGTGTCACTCAAATGCTTCCACTCACACACTGTGACCTGAGTTTCGGAAGGAAAGCCATGAGAGCTACTAAACAACTTACAGGTCTCATTAGATCAGAAAGTTGAAGATGTAATTTTGAAGAAGCAGATGACTTATCCTTCCATTTGGAAGAACTGTACAGGCACTTATAATCCTTTACTTTTAGCAACTGAATGTGATGAGCTGACATTTTATCATGATAAAAAGTCTGACAGACAATAGCATGAGAACTCAGCTGCAGCAGTGAGTTTTGGCTTAAGCAAATGGGCAGCACCCTCTGTTAAACACATAAAAGGAGAGTGTCAGTTAAGACAGCTGTTTCTAGCAGTAAAAATACTCATACATACTTTCTTCAGGTCCTCCACTTTAATTTCAAGTGCCTGGATGTCCTCCCCTTGCAGAACATATGGAACAGGCTTAGGATCTTCTGCAATTGTTGAACAGGACTGTCCCAAAGTCTTTTCCTTCCTGCCTAAAAAACAGTTGAAGAGACTTCTTCAGTCTCCCAAGGAAGCACCATATTCCTCTCAGGCTGATTAATGATTTCCAGCTAAACTGTTTGGGGATTATTTCTCTTCAAGGTTGCACAGAACAATTAAATTCAGCATCCCTTGCATTTGAAAAAATCAACCTCTGAGAAGCTGCAAAGACCAAAGTCGGTCAAGTGGGAGTGAACTGTCTCACACTTTATTCTAGATGAAAGACAACGAATAAAATGAATGCAAATAAATACACATCCCTGCAGGTGGAACAACACATTCTTGAGATGTTTCCAGCTCCAGCTGCAAGTGCAAGCACACCGATTCCCTGCGCTCACTGGGATAACAAAGCNCGCCATGCATGGGGCCGCGACACAACCGCGGGCAACGGGACACAGCGGGATATGGGGACACTGAGGACACCCCGGGATACCCGGGCACCAGGGACACTAGGCGACTGGGACACTGGGCGACTAGAAGCACCAGGGCGCCGGGACACCGGGCTGCAGGACACCCGGAACACCGCGATACAGGGGCCTACCCTGCAGTGACACCTGCCCCCGGCCGGCGCCGCTGCCCCAACACCCCTCAGCCAGCACGCTGCTCTTGTGGTTTATTATCCATTGTGGCCGCTTACAGCCTTCGCGTCCCGACCACCGGCTCCTTCCTCCGCCGGCGTCCCCCTCGGTGGGCGCGGGGCAGCGCCCAGCAGCCGCTGCAGCTGCCAGAGCAGGTCGGGCAGCAGCGAGTCCAGCACGGCCAGGCCGGCCCAGGTGCACCGCAGGCCACTGGGAAAGAGGAGGTGGTGAGCCCCGGTGCCCCGGGGAGACCTCCGGCCCTGCCCACAGCTCCCCGGGGCTCACCCGCTGTCCANACAAAGCGCTGAATTTCAGCAGCTGTTCGGTGGCAGAAGAGCTCTGAAATACCAAACCCGGGCAGAGCCGGCTGCGGGGCAGCTCCGCCGGCACCTGCGGGCCAGGCCGAGCCCAGGGGGTCCCACCCGGGGCTGTTCTCCCTTAACCTGCCCGCCCCTCCCACTGGAACCTGCTCCTTTTAAATAAAAATCACAACAATAATGACAGGAGGTCACNGGCCGGCGCCGCTGCCCCAACACCCCTCAGCCAGCACGCTGCTCTTGTGGTTTATTATCCATTGTGGCCGCTTACAGCCTTCGCGTCCCGACCACCGGCTCCTTCCTCCGCCGGCGTCCCCCTCGGTGGGCGCGGGGCAGCGCCCAGCAGCCGCTGCAGCTGCCAGAGCAGGTCGGGCAGCAGCGAGTCCAGCACGGCCAGGCCGGCCCAGGTGCACCGCAGGCCACTGGGAAAGAGGAGGTGGTGAGCCCCGGTGCCCCGGGGAGACCTCCGGCCCTGCCCACAGCTCCCCGGGGCTCACCCGCTGTCCAGGACAAGCCAGCCCTCCTGCTGCAGTGCCCGAGCTTCCCCCGGCTCGCCGAACGCGGCCTGCAGGCTGAGCTGCGGGGAGAAGTGCCCCCAGCGCTGTTTGCCCAGGGCGAGAGAAGGATGTTAGTGATGGGGCATCAGCATCCCAGTACCCAAAGGGGCTGCAGGAGAGCTGAACAGGGGCTTTGGAGAAGGGAATGGAGTGACAGGAAAAGGGAGGAATGGATGGAAAGGGCAGATTTGGATTAGATATTGGAAATAATTTCTCCTGTGAGGGTGGTGAGGCCCTGACGCAGGTTGCCCAGAGAAGCTGTGGATGTCCCATCCCTGCAAATGTTCAAAGTCAGGTTGGTCAAGGCTCGGAGCAACTTGGTCCAGTGGAAGGTGTCCCTGCTCATGGCAGGAGGTGGAAT
>VXBB01024781.1:47007-88029 GCA_013399915.1 Illadopsis cleaveri
GTGCCTCTCGCACCAGGCAGGCGCGCACGGCCGCCTCATCCACCGCCGGCACCACGTAGGTGTTGAAGTTGCAGTAGGAGCAGCGCTTGCGGCAGTAGGGCCACTGCGGGCACGGGCCGTGTGGGGCACGGCCATGCCCTCACCCCCCACTCCATTCTGAGGGGGAACAGCCCCANAAGGGCCACCCAATCCAAACCGTTCTGTGACAAGCATTGGGTCAACGTGGGGTGTCCCCACAGGTGGCTCCTCACCTCGTGTGTAATGCCTTCATCTGTGCGCAGTGCCAGGGTGAGCAGCTCCTCCAGCCTGTGGGGACACAGAGAGCTGTGGGGCAGCACAACAGGGAGGGGCATGGGGAGGGATCCCAGTACTTACTGCTCCAGCAGGCTCAGCACCACCCGACTCCTGGTGCCGTGTCCCTGGCTCTGCACCTCCCGCATCCAGGTGACAGGCTCCAGGGTCTGGACACGGGCTTCCCGGGTGCAGCCACCCTCACCCCGCAGCGTGAAGCGCCCATGTGCCCCTGCAGCAGCCAGGGACAGGGACAATGGAGTTCATGGGGCACACGGCAACACACTCCCCCCCACTGGCCCTCCATCCCCCCCTTACCTGGCCCCACGCCGATGTACTGGTCAGCCCGCCAGTATGAGAGGTTGTGGGTGCTGAGGGCGCCCTGGGGGAGAGCCCTGTGGTGAGGGGAGGGGCTGAGCCTGCTGGGGGACCAGCATGACATGGGGGGACACAGCATGGGAGGCATCCCACCTTCCGTGCAAAATTGGAGACTTCATAGTGGCGGAAGCCGGCAGCCACCAGCACAGTGCGGGCAGTCTGGTACATGTCAGCCAGCAGATCCTGGGAGGGTGTGGGCACGGCTCCACCCCGGACCTGTGCTGCCAGCGCCGTGCCCCGCTCCAGCGTCAGCTGGTACAGGGAGATGTGGTCATCGCAGAGCCTCAGGGCTGCCTCCAGCCGCTGGGCCCAGGCATCCTGGCTCTGTCCCGGCAGCCCAAACAGGAGGTCGATGGAGGTTCGGCCAGGGAAAAGCCCCCGTGCCGCTTCCANAGCCCAGTGCATGGACCCCAGTGCCCCCCACCTGCCCCACACGACCCACAGGTGTGACCCTTCATGTGCACGGCTCGGGGACCCCTCAGCTCAGGCTGGCCCCGTGACATGTACAAGGCTGGGCTCTCCCCAACGTGCGCAAACTCCGGAGTCCCACATGCACCCACGGAGCCCCAAGGAGCCACNTGCCGCTTCCACAGCCTTGCGTGCCTCTGCCGCTGTGTGCTCCCGGCCCAGCATCCTCAGCTCGGCGTCATCCAGCGACTGCGGAGGGAGCGCGGTGACAGTGGGGTCACGGGCCCTGCGGGGGCTGCGCCGGGCAGAGCCCCTCTCACCTGCACGCCGATGGAGAGGCGGTTGACCCCGGCTGCTCTGAAGCCGGCAAGGCGCGATGTACTGGTGGAGCTGGGGTTGGCCTCCAGCGTGACCTCAGCACCAGCAGGAAGGTGGGCAGCCCCCGCAACAGCCTCCAGCACTGCCGCGACAGTGCCGGGGCTGGCCAGGCTGGGGGTGCCCCCGCCGAAGAAGATGGAGGTGACGCTGTAGGGCAGAGGGTGGGATGCTGCAGGTGGGCACGGAAGGGGCCAGCACTCCCCATGAGCCCACCCTGTACACCCACCTGTGCACCTGGCTGAGGCGGAGCAAGGTCTGTGCCTCTCGCACCAGGCAGGCGCGCACGGCCGCCTCATCCACCGCCGGCACCACGTANAAAGTCCTTCGCTCCCAACGGAGCTGTGCCGGGCGTGCTCGCTGTCAATGATGGAGGTGTTGGGGTCAGTGTCCTACACCGGCGCCGGGAATACAGGAGTAATTGTCCTCTCCCAGTGCCGGGGATGCCAGGGCCAGTGTCCTCCCCCCTGTCCTCCCCAGCCGCACGGTCCGAACGAAGTTTGGGACCTGTCCCCGCATCCTTCCCCGGCTGCTCCTCGGGGCCGGGAAGGGTTTTCCAGCGTTTCGGCGGAGAAAGATGGCCTGTCCCCACTCAGGGTTGTGCAAACCTGCATCTGACGAACCCTGATGTTAGTAGTTGTCTCTATTAATAGTCACGAGGAGCTCTGAAATGCCCCTGACAAAGGCTGTGACTGCAGATTCCCGTCCCCAGGCCAGAAACGCATAGTTGGGCGTAACTCGCCTCTGATGTAACCTTCCCACTCCGGGGAGTTCCCGAGCAGGCAGCGAGGACTGTAAGAGCGGGACTCAGGCACGGGCAGGACAGAAGCCATGGAGCGAGCCTGGAGCGCTGCACACTCTGAGACAGCACTGCCAGCCGTAAGGGCCAGCTTTTCCTCTTCCGTGAGTATTTACAGCCGGGGATGCATCACCCCAGGGGCTGGGAAGGCGCGTGGGGCGAGGTGTCCTGGCTGGCGAGGGCTGGATATGCTGTAGGGAAGGCATGGGATGGTAGGGAAAGCTTCCCTGAGACCAGGATCTGCCAGGGCTCAGACCCATGGATGGTACTGCCCCACTCCCGGAACAGGAGCAGGACTGGGGTGGCAGGGACTGTTCCCCCTGGGCTGGCTGTGACCAGGACTCACTGGTTTTCTCAGCAGTGTCTTCACCAGCCAGGGCTGGTGTCACCTTCANTGGCCCCGTGACATGTACAAGGCTGGGCTCTCCCCAACGTGCGCAAATTCCGGAGTCCCACATGCACCCACGGAGCCCCAAGGAGCCACTTTCACCTTCCACCTGTGCCAGCCCCGTGCCCCTCCAGGTGTACAGGCCCCAGGACCCACGTGTGTCCTCACGAGTGCAAACCCGTGACTCCCGGTGCGCCCCCGCACACACACAGNTCAGGCACGGGCAGGACAGAAGCCATGGAGCGAGCCTGGAGCGAGCCTGGAGCGCTGCACACTCTGAGACAGCACTGCCAGCCATAAGGGCCAGCTTTTCCTCTTCCGTGAGTATTTACAGCCGGGGATGCATCACCCCAGGGGCTGGGAAGGCGCGTGGGGCGAGGTGTCCTGGCTGGCGAGGGCTGGATATGCTGTAGGGAAGGCATGGGATGGTAGGGAAAGCTTCCCTGAGACCAGGATCTGCCAGGGCTCAGACCCATGGATGGTACTGCCCCACTCCCGGAACAGGAGCAGGACTGGGGTGGCAGGGACTGTTCCCCCTGGGCTGGCTGTGACCAGGACTCACTGGTTTTCTCAGCAGTGTCTTCACCAGCCAGGGCTGGTGTCACCTTCATTTGTTATCCACTGCCCCCTGTCTCTGGTGAGTACATGGGGCACTCGTGGGCAGAGCAGGGGTTATGCCAAGGGTGGAGGTACTGATCAGGGAGGGGAGGAGCAGGTCTACTCACTACAGGCCTGTCCTGCACCTGGGTTAGTGCTGTGGAAAGCAAAAGAAGGTAAACAGTCCTTCCCTAGACATCAGTCATAGAGGCCCTCTGTGTCCCCAGGGTCCCTGGCTACAGTTGCTGTCATGCAGGTAACAGTTCTTTCCTCAGGAAGGAAGGCTAGAGAGGTCACCAGGGAAGGGAGGAGACCTGAGTGAATTGTGGGAGGATCAGTCCTGAAACCAGCCCCGTGAGCAGTGTGGGAACAGGAGAGGAACTTGCTGGAAAGACATTGTGCAGAAGGAGTCTGACACAAACCATCCATGTTTTTTTCTTTCAGAGTGCAGACATGGGTAGAGCCCACAGTCCAGCTGCGAGATGAAGGACTGAGACCTCGCTGATGCTTCTCCTCTCTCCCTGTTGGACCACTGTCCTCCACCCACTGGAGGAAGCTGCAGCATGGAGGGGGCCCAGCCTTAGTTCTGCTCAGAAAGGAAGCAGGAGGGAGACAATGGGAGGTCAGAAAGAGTTGGCAGCAACATTATCTGCTTTCCAGCTGGGGTGGGATACTTCTGCTAGCAAAGAGGAGCTCTGCTGTCCCTCCTCTCACAGGAGTGTTTCATGGTTGTGATGCCTTGAGAAGGCTGACCTGGAACAGAAACTAGACAGAGCTACAAGAATAAAGTCAGTATTTATTAAAAGGCCTTGGGCAGGACAAGAGCCTGGCCAGGGCTACACCCAAAATGGTCACAAAATGGACTACCAGTCATGAGGTTTCACACTTTTATAAGTTTTGGTCCATTTGCATATTGGGGTTAATTGTCCAATTATAGCTTCAGGTTATGGAGTTCCATCCTCCTTGTTTCTCTCTTCAGTTCTCCTTTAGGGCCTGAAGCTTGTAATGGTTGTCCTTGGTCTCAAGTTGGAAAGAGATTGTTTTGTCTACTTCCCCTGTGGAAAGAACTTACTGACACTTAATATGAAACTCAGAGCTACACACTTAGGCAGCACAGAATCTGAAAAATATGAAAGCTAAAACTTAAGGCATCAGTTGGGAGGTACCAAATAACTCCCATAAAATGCTGTCCCAGAACACTCTGCTTCACGCTGCCAATGGGACAGGAATTTTGGTATTTCTACAACAACCTTACTGTCTGTCTTGTCCAAAACAATAAAATAAACAAAACCATGCCTACCTTGGAGAAAGGTTTTTCTGGGGAAACACCGGGGGGAGGTGTGGGAACTGAGTGAGCTTTTCCAGCCAGTTTTAGGGAGCCTCAATGCAAAGTCTCATTCTCTGAACCCCCTGCCCCTCATTTCAAGTTCAGCCTCTCTTAAATGACCCAGGGTGTCACAACATCCAAGGAGAGAAGGCGTCCCCTACCCTGGGAAGCCAGGCCAGGGCATCTGGACTTAAGAGTGTCAGTAAAATACCTACCAGCATCTGGTGGGTACTTTATATTCTGGTTCAACTCCTGTGAAATGGCTGCAGCCAAACTGCTCAGAGACACACAGAATTTTTAAACCTTCATAAGGTCTTTCAGTAACTGGACAGAATTCCAGAAATAAGCATCCATTCCTCACACCACAGTATTTCTGTTGGCAAAGAAACAAGCCCAACGGGGAAAAAAAGGCGCTCTGTTTTATTGACTACAAGTGCCCATCAGCCTGATGTCAGGGAGGGAAAGTCTCCACTGCTTAGCCCAAGGCACAGGTGAAAAGCAGACTCAGAGCTGACTGAAATGGGGCTGATTTATCCTGGTTCTTGCTTTGCCTTCCCAATCTCAGAGCTGCAGGTGCTTCTCCATCTGCTCCCTCAACTTGTATTTCTGAATCTGGAATAGAGGGCAGAGAGGAGGGAGAGACTCAGAGAGGAGCTGGGACAGAATGCCAGGGTTCCTGGCCTGCCCCAGCCCCCTCTTACCTTGCCTGAGACAGTGAGTGGGTACTGGCTCACAAACACAACATAATGTGGGATCTTGAAATGTGAGATCTGGGAAGAGAACAACAAGTGCTACACAGCCTGAAAGGAACAGCCTGGCACTGTCAGGGTTGGGTGTCCCAGTGCTCTAAATCCATGGTCTTTCATCCATGAGTCCCCAGCAGCCACTGGGTGTACTGGTCTGGAAGGAAACTGAGGACTGGGAACCCACCTTCCCTTTGCAGAAAGCTTTAATCTCTTCCTCAGTGCAGTGCTGCCCAGCCCGCAGTCGGATGCAGGCACAGATCTCTTCTCCCATCCTTGAATCCTTCACACCAACCACCTGGTTGGGACAGATGGACAGTGTGACCCTTGGGGATGTCCCTGGCCTCCCATGGGGTCTGTATGCTGGCCCATGGCGTGTTCCCTGACCCCACAGCACAGGGTCTGTTCTCCCTCTGCTTCCAAAAAATGGGGCAAGAGGTTTCACAAATAACAAGGAGACTTGGTAGGCTGCCACAAGTGCTTTGGGATCTCCAGCTGAAATGGCAGGGGAGGGATGAGGTTGAATTATTTGAAACCCTTATAATCACATATCTCAGTAGGGCACTGCCTGTGACACCAGGAAATGGGTTTCCCAAGCCTGAGCCCTCTCCAAAGTTTTCTCCCACTGTTCCACAAGAATCATACTGTCATTCCCTGCCTTGAACCAGTATCTCAAACTGCTAGGGACACGTTGATCCTTTTGAGTCCAGAGCAGTGACAGAAAGCCCTGGAAACCACATAAACAGGGCTGGTTTGCAACCCATCTGCACTGGGGCTGTTCCAAGGAGAGATGCTCGCCTGGCACAGGAAGAACTCTGACTAAATAACCAGGTTATTTATGGGGAAGCTTGTCTGGCACAGAACCTGGAGGAGAACAATCCCAGCAGACGGGGAGCAGCTGCTCAGTCCTGGAAATCTTTGCTATCTTGTGAAGGAGTGAAACAAAGTCTCACTCCTCATCTCCAGGGACTTGTTGGAAGAGTCTTCCTGGATGTCAGAGTTGAGCAATTAGCAGTAAAAACTGTCCTTCCAGACTGCTTTCTGAGTAAGAATTTCAGAGGGAGCTATGAAAGTGGACAGGCAGTTTAAAACTGAAGAATGACAGGCACTTTGCAGATGTGCAGCTGAAACACAGGGGGATTGCCCCAGTCCATACACCCCATGCTAGGAGCTCTGCCTGCCTCTTCCCATAAGCCTCTCCCTCCTCCTTGCTAACCAATATTACATGGAATTTGATGCTGAAAACAGGGAAAGACAAGCAGGTACCAAGCAGGAATCCCCTTTATGTACAGGACTCCCCAAAACAGCTGCTCACTCACCCCACCTCCTCCCACTCACCTGGACTTCCTCAACCTTGGGATGGGTGTGGAGGAACTGCTCAAGTTCTGCTGGATAGATGTTCTCTCCTCCCCGAATAATCATGTCCTTGCAACGCCCTATAATTTTGCAGTAGCCATGCTCATCCAGGCTCCCGAGGTCCCTGCAAGGACAACACCCTTCTAGTCCTGTCCCAGCTGGGTGGAAGAATGGCTGATGCTTCCACTCAGCCAGGGTAGTATCAGAGGATAATGGCTGAGATGCCACCTGAACACATGGAAGAGATCAAAGAGCTCCTGTTACAGAAATTGGCAGCACCCGCACAAGCACCAGGGCTTAGGGGGGTGGTAATTCCTGTCCCTGCCCTGTACCCACCCCAGTCCCTCCATCCACAAGTGGCCAGTGACAATCCCCCTCTCCAGGGACACTCAGCACCAAGGGCTCTGTGCCAAAAGCAGTTCTGAAGTGTCACAGACAGATCAGAGGGATAGACTGGGATAGTTTTCTCTACTTTGGAAATCCCAGCCAAGCACATACACACCCTTGCATCCCCATCCACTGTCACCCTGTGTGTGGGAGAAGTGGGGCTGTTCTCAGACTCACCCTGTCTTGTACCACCCCTCAGCAGTGATCACTTCACTTGTCTTGGCAGGGTCATTCCAGTAGCCCAGCATGACGCAGTAGCCACGGATGTGAATCTCCCCAGGAGTGTTCAGAGGCACAGGCTGCCCTGTTTCTGGATCCTCAATTTTTGCCTGGAAGAGAAGAAGGGCTCAATTAGACACCAGCACCAGCCAGGGAGGATGGAGTGAGGTCTGCTGCTGGCAGAGCAGCTGAAGCACGTGGGAAAGGTCATGGTCACCTCTGTGTGGGGGAAGATGTATCCCACTGTCTCAGTTTTCCGGTCAATGCTGTCACTGCGGAACCCCATGAAGCTGACAGGGCTGTTTTCTGTGGTCCCATAGGCAACCTGCAAACACAGGAAAGGAAACGTGTCTCAAGGAGAAAGGGGACCACACAGCTTCAGGCACAGGAAAGACAAAGCTGGTCATGACTGCAGGGGACAGTGGGGTGGGAGGAGGAGGAAGTTCTCCCAAGCCACTCAGGTCACAGGAAGCCCTGCTCTGCTGGCTGTGGATGGGGCCCTCCAGACACTTCTGCCAGAGTGTCCTGGAGAAACAGGAGCTAAAGCATCACTGCACCTGCCTGCCATGGCCTTCTTCACCTCCCTCACAGTGCTCCAGATCCCATCAACCACAACACTTGGGCTGTCATGTATTTTTGACACCCTAACTGCTATTCTTGGAGGACTCCAGGGTTCACCATCCTCTTTTTAAACCCTTGCTTCTCCAAGCTCTGTCCTGTTGACTCCACACCATCTCTGCCAGAAAGTCACTTTGCCTTGGTGCCCTTGCAGCCAAGATGCTGAGTTCACCTTGCATCTCTAACAACACAGGGAACATAGGACATGACTTTGGAAAAACCCTGGAGCCAGCAGCAGACTCCTGTGGGAGACAGTGTGTCCTGCAGCAGGGCTGCTCGCTGCAGATCCTTTTGTGCAGACATCAGCCCCTGTAACCCTTGTAAGGGCATCACGAGGCTGCTCAACACTTGGCACAGCTGCCCTCACAGACCCAAAGCCTCACAGCGGGACAAAAGCTTCTTGCTGCTGAACCTCCCTCACAGCTAATCCCAACGGCAGGCTCTGAGCCACCTCAGCCGAAGGTCACTTCTCCTCAGAGGAAAATTCCAGTGCTTTATGCCCAGCTCAGTGGCCAGGCTGAGGTGGCAGGAGCTGCACAGGAGGTGCCCTGGGCAGCTGTGAGCTGCACCAACAGCACCACCACTGGGATTGCTGCTACATCTCCAGCTCCTGGGAGCTGCACTTCAGCAGTGGGAGCTGCTGGAGCACTGCCCTGGTGTCTCTGACCCACTCAGAGTAGTACCACCCCAGTAATGTCACCTGTGGCTGCTTTTCTGGGAGAGCATGGCTGTGAAAGGGCTGATGTGGGAAGTATTTCCTCATTTCTCCTCCAGTTCTCCAGACTGACACGTGAACAACTCTCACCCACCAAATTGCCCTGGCACCCAGGTCTGGTCAGTTCCTTCAGAGTAAATGCCCAGGTGTGCCTACATGGTCATTGCTTGGGCATGGTGCTCACCCAACTCCAGGCACTGTGCCCCAAATTAATGTGGGGCTTTGCAAAGGACTGTGATGAAGCATGTTGAACAAGGATGAAAATATCCTGAATGAGCTGAACACAACGCTGGTATAGTGTACAACAGTGTGTAATAACACTGGAGCACTTGGCACTCTCCCCTGCTTGGAGCTGCTGGAGGATCTCATGTTGGGCACAGTCTGTCACAACGGCTGATGCTCTTGTTGACTGCACCAGGGTCAGCGTGAATCCAAGCTGGAGCCTGCTTTAATCCAGGAATCTGGAGGAGAACTTCTCCAGGATGCTGCAGGGACCATCTGGTGCAAACTGCTCTGCTTGGAGCCTGGCAGCCCCCAAGAAGCAACTGTGAATAGGCTTCTGCTCCCAGACACAAGGACAACTTCCCAGCCGGGTGCAAACCCACAGCAGCTCATGCTCAGGCTGGATTTTTCTCCCACCCACTAATATGAGTCCTGTGGCTGGATCAAATGACCGACCAGTCCCAAATCCAAGACCTTAAACACTTACTAAAAATCCCAGTGCCTTTGTTTTTTTGTTTTACTCTGCTGGATGAATTGCAGTGCTGGTCCCAGGATCCCAGCCAAGCCCTGAGTCAACCCTTGCTGCCTCTCTGGGTCACTCCAGCAGTTTAATTGGATGCAGGAGCAAGCAGCTCCCTGGCAGGATGATGCTGTGAGTGCCGTGGCTCACCAGGCTCCTCCAGATGCCTGGCACTGTGCCCTGTACCCCAAACACCAGCTATTGATGCCTTGGCCTGTGGCTTGTCCCCATAAACACCCTCACCCTCAGGAATGGGCCTCCCAACTGGTCCAGCTGGCAACACAGGTCTGAACCTCCAGCCCCTCATCTGCTTCCCAGTCACTGCCTTCCCCTGCCTGCACCAGCACAACACTCTATAGCCAGATATCAGGATGTTGCTCCAGATCTTTCCAAGATGTCACATCCTTCTTAGGATGGTTTTCCCCAGCTGTATTCCTGCAATGGAGGCAGGGAATGGAGCAAACCCTTCTGCCAGCACTTCCCAACCCTTATCTGACACGTGGACCATCCAACATCTCCACTGCCAGCAGCAGACGAAACAACACTTCCACGAAACCCCCCACACCAATTTAAACTTGGAGATATCCATGCAGATTCCTAGGCTTCATGACCCAAAGGGACACTTAACATCATTCAGCCTTGTCATCTGGTGTAATTCGGTCCAGAAAACCTCACCCAATAATTTCACCATCAGCTCCATAATTTCCACTGGAGCTGTATCTGGTGTCAAAGCAGAGCTTTCCAGAGGCAAAGATTCCAGCCTGGACCCTTGGCTTCGAGAGGAACTACAAGAATACAAAATATAATTGACTGCCAAGCCTTTTCTTACTGTAGGACCACAAGTGACCCCCCCAACACCCAGATCAGCCCTGCCCTCAGTGATGACAAGGACAGCTCCAAAACAAACTGCTGCCTAACTTGCTCCTACCAACAAGAGAGTCATTATTTGTGAATCCCAAGCCTCTGTATAAACCAGGAATAAAAAGAACATCTTAGCAGAACTGTGTTTTTTAAAGCACATTTCCCAGACATTTCCTGCTAGTGCTGTTCAAATACTGGTCACTGTGGAAATGGCAAAACAGCCTGACGAGGGAAGCATCTAAAAATTAAAAATAAAGTAAAAACAATCAGACTCCAGTCTCTTTAGTAAACATTTGGGAAGCAGGCTGAGCTGGTGGGGACAGTGAGGACTCTGAAGACCCTGGGTTTTTCCCAACTGTGCTGCTTATTTACTGCATAACTTGGAACAAGCCACATCAGCCCTCTGCTCCTTGGTTTTGCCCTGCATTCAACAGCAATAAAAACACCCAATGCCCTCCACATTCAACTGCTGCTGAAAGGCTGTAATGAACAGGCTGGGATTTGTACCACCAGTACCCCAAGTGGGTTATACTGGGTGGGACTGGAGCAGAAGGTCAGGACTGCAGGAGGGCATGAGTTCCTTGGAGGACACCCTGGCCTGGACCTGAGCACTGCTCAGGGAGGATCATCATACTCCTCGTCACCACCCTGTGGTTGTGCCACGCTGGAGGATGATGATGGCAGGGCTGGAACTGCCAAACTAAAGCCTACAGAAATTGAGCTTTGCTGGAGACAATATTGGCCTCGGAAAAAAAGCAGCAAATTGACCATGAAATAATAGGGATTTTCAGACTTCAAAGAGGGCATAATGAACAACAGAAAGCAGACTGACAACCCAAGAGATGTGCTCAGGGACCTCTAACAGGCCCTTTGAACCCCTCTCAGTGTAACATGCTGGATGGATCTAATTATCCCTAAACCCGTGCTGCGTGTGTCTGTCTTGGATATCTCCACCAGAGTGAACCCCAGCCCTTCCCATCACAGCCAGCTTCAAATCACTCCCAACTGAGCAACAGCCTTCCCTCACTCAGCTGCTCACTGCCAAGATCACCCTAAACTTTTCTGTCCCCTGGGGACATGCATCTCCTTGCTTTGGATAAATCCCACTTTCTCAAACTGTATTGGAATATTCCTGAGCCTTCAGGTCGACTTTGCTGCTGAAAAAACAACTTCTGATCACATCTAGCCTATGTCACACCGAGATCTCCTTTCCTTCCCCACCAACAGTACCATCTTTGTGTCAAAACCATCAGGACACAAATAAATAGGTCTTGCAGGACAAACCTCCAAGGGTGGCCACTCTGTTGACATCTCTCCCCACCAAGAGAGCTGCCAAACAGTCCCAGTTTGGATGGGGCTTAAAACAGATCCCAAAAATATCAGGTGCCCAAAGCACCTTCTTTGTGCTGTGGCACGGAATGGCTTTGCCTCAGGAGGAGACCAAAAGGACAAACCAGTGTGCCCAGGCTGAGACTGCACTGGGAATGAATCTCCTGTTATTGCCCAGCGAGGACAAGCTGCTCCTCGTGGTCTGGAGTTAAAGCTGCCTCTCTTCTCTCCAGGCCAAGTAGAAGCCTTGAGTCTTGGAAGTGTTTCCCCCTTCCTGCTGGCAGTGCAGAAGTGCTGCCCAGTTGCAACCAGCAAAGACATGGGCAGTTACTGGTTTATCCACAGTGTGACAGAAGTTCTTTGCTGTGCCTAGTGCTGGTGCCAATGCATTTAGGAAAAATAAAATCAAAAGGAAAAAATGAGGGGAAATGTACAAAGTGCTGTGTGAAGGTAGGAAACCACTGGTTTGGGGGTATCAGGGTGCTCAAAGCTATTGGACAAGGGAGCAGCAAAAATCTAGGGACAAAGGTAACATCCCTATGGATTTGGAGAGCTCAGCTCCCACCAAACACATGGCTGGAAGTCCAGAATCTTGTTACTTCCATGAGGCATTTTAAATGCTCTCCCAGCCCATTTCCACAGCTACAGAAACCACCTACTCATCAGGTCCTCCCCAAAAACAAGATGTGGTGGGATGGAGAGGCCAAGGACAAGCAGAGATGTTGTCACCACATGGGGACCATTTTGAGAACAGAAGAGACTAATGGCTGGGAAGCATCTGGGAATGTCAGAAGTCTTGCATGGATCAGTGGTGCTCCACAAGAGAAGAGGGCTCTGCAAACCAGGACAAGAGCCCTGGCCAGAGCAGTGGGATGCTAGGGAACGTCTGGTGCTTCACAGCGTGGACACGGCAGGGCTGGGAGAGGCTGTAAGGGCTGGGTGAGCTTCACAGGAGAGGCCAAGAGCCTCATCCAGCAGCTGCTGGAATGAGCAGAAGGGAAGTGTGGGTGGACATCAAAGGAGAGCCAAACTGGCAACAGATCAATGGGTGGAGGCCATGCTGCAGTGGAAGAAAACCATCAGAAGGAAGGAGGTGGACCCACCATCACCTCCTCCAGCTCAACAAGTAGCCCCCACGCTGCAGTGATGGGGACCTTTCAAGAATTTAAAATAAAAAGGGCAATTCAGGTCTAAACTCAGAGCTCTGGATGCTACTGCTGGGACAGGTGCAGCCTGGAAGAGAGGGGAACCCAGGAAAGCCTCTGGGACTCCCCTTTGCCCATGCACCACTGCTCCTCAAACACTGCTTGGAGTGTACTCTGCCCTTGGGACAAATTCATGGGACACTGCAGCACTTGCACCTTCTCCCACCCTGCTCCCAACCCAGCACCCAGTGCCAGGGGCTCAGCTCCACAAGAGCTGGGGCACTCCAGGGCACCCCCAGAAGCTGCCTGAGTCCTCATCTTCAGCCAAAATGAGGAGGGCTGCACCCCAGGGCCAGCTGCAGTGGTGCCACTCCAAGAAGGTCATTGCAAGCCTGCACTGTCACAGGAAATCAGATCTGGAGCCCAGAAAAGCTACAGGATCAGACTTAGAAGAGCAATGGACTATTTTAACTATGGAGCTGTCTTGATACGCCAGAATTGTTCATATTTACAAAAACAAAGATTAAACACGGAAAAGACCATCTCCAATATTGTACCAAATCAGTCCAGACCTCCAGCATCAAATAAACACCCCAAATCTATATTTATACTGCTTCAAAAACTGTATTTATTTGCTTAGCCCACCAAAAACACCTCCAAGAAGGAGAGGAGGGGAGTCCAGCATCTGCAAATCACCAGGAATGTTTGCAGAACTGTTAATCAATTAAGAAAGAGAGGGTGGTAGGATAATCCTGCCTCTTCTGCAATGTCCTTGCAGTGCTGGTCCCAGGCGATCTGTGAGGCAGAGGCTGGCAAGGACCCAGCTCCCTGTGACCGCAGCACAGGGACACTGACACTGCTCACTGTCACCTGCAGACTGCACACCACCCATGAGTGGGACCCACACAGGCTTTTGAGCATGGCTGGGCATTTGCTAGCCAGTTGAGGGCTGCAAAACCTGGTGTGGGAACAGCAGAGCCATCCAGCAAGCAGCTCAAAACACAAACAGCCAGGAGCCAGGGGAGAGGTGCCAGCTGCCAAACAGCTCCCACCACAGGAATGTGCTTCCATGCTGGGACTGCATGGAAATCAAAAAACACTAAGGGAAAGAACTTCATTTTATTCACCATTTGTGTCTGGAGAAATGGAGCTGAGGAGCAGACTCCTTTTCCCTCTTGCCACTCCACTGTGGCACCAATAATAACCCGGCATCCACCTCAACTCTACTTCAGGCTCAGGACTGGTGGGAGCCCTGGAAGCAGGGACAGCTTCCCACAGAGCATCATGGCAGCTATGTCCCAGCATCTTCACAAGGAAGCTACAGGTCTCAGTGGTGCCCACAGCCACAGCACACACATCCCTGCAGTCAGAGAATGTCCCTGTCCCCCCAGATCTGCAGTCTCAGCCAGCAAACATAAAGGGTGGAAGAAAGGGAATTTTATTCTGAGAGGAAGAAAAAGAAGAAGATTTGAGCTTTGAGCAGTTTAACCTTTGAAAAGGATCTAGTTCCAGAAATACACATAGGTAAGGATGTATTTATGGATGGGCTTTGCAAGGCCCTCACCAGCTTTTTGCTCCAACCTGATGCACACTGGCCGAAATCTCTGCAGAAGCAATAAGCTGTTAGATGACTTTTTTTGCAAGGGGATGGGAAGTCCAAGTATCAGACTCTCAGGGAAGGAGCACAGATTCAGTCCCCACATTCAATGCCCAGCAGAAACAGGCAGGGTTTTAAATATCACCCACCAGTTGCTCTTGCACAGAATAACATAACTACAGGCATTGTTCATCAAATGATTACAGTGAAAACTGAAGTGGTTGAAGCTGCTCAGAGAGAAAAATGAAATCAACTAGTAGATAGAAGATGATGCTTTAAAGGTGACTTTTTTCTTTTCCAATCATTCACCCAGCTCCCTGCCTGAGCTTTATAAGCAGTGCACACTCAGAGGCACTCTCAGAATCATGGAACAGCAAACTGAAGAGGCAAAGAAGGAAAACACAGAAGGTTCTGTCTATCTCCTGTTTCTCTGTCTCAAAGGTCCTGACCAAGGCACTCAAAGAGAAAAGCATGTGCATGACCATTGTGCTGCCTACTGAACCAGGCACAAGCCAAAATATACCATTGTTTTGATCAAAGAGTTTTAAATCCTACAGTAACCATGAGGTCTCTCCAGCAGGAGCCTGGAGCTCTCAGTGTCAGAGCATCTCTCCAGAGGTGAGAAGCTCTTGGTGCTGAGGTGAGCTGCTCCATGTCAGGGCATCACACCTCAGAGCTGACAAACACTGAAAGCCTGACATGGCCTGGTTTGCACCAGAGTCCTGCATTACATCATTGGCCACAGGGTCACCAGAACCACATTGCCACCCCAGAGGCCTATTTTCTCCCCCAAATTAGTCCTGCAGCACAAACACTGCTCAGACTGACAGCTGCAGAGCAGAGCAGGGCTGCCAGGCCGTTTGCATAACACCAGCTGATTCCTCACTGCAACAATGGAAAAACCCAGAAATCTTGGTGAATAAGCCAGTCTGTGTCCTAAGTCAGCCCTTGGATTTCCTCCCTTTCTTGAGCCTGTCTCGCCTCTGCACAGGCTCCACTGGGGCTCTGCAGCCAGCCTCAGGAGCAGAAATCTCAACAAGCTCACAGTTATGTGCTCAGCTCTCAGCTGTTTGCTGCAGCCAGGAACTGGCTGGAAATCAGTTCAAAATGTTCCAGTTCCAAACCCCACCCCACAACCCCTGGATCTCTCTCTTCACACTCACAGAAGCAGGCACTGGGGCTTTTAACTGCTTTGCTTTAGCCTTCTTTATTGGGAGAGCAGGGGACCTCCCTTGTGGTGTTAACTCACCTTTGCCACCACTACCCTAAGACAGGAGCCAAGGCTGATGCCACTCCCAGCTCCAGCAGTGATTTTTTTGCTTTGCTACCTCTCCATCCCTTTACCAATGCCAATGCTTTTCCCTTTCCACAGCTCTGCCTCGAGAGTCACAGACATTGCCACCTACCTCTACACCACTGCCTGGCATTTCATATCCACCAGCCTATGTGCCACCACTTCCCTGCAGGCTCAGATGCTGCCCCATCCCTTGCTGGAAGGCACCAACTGTCCTGACCATGACCATATTATCCTCAACTGTTCGTAAGAAAAGACACATTAGGAATTAAGACTATCTTTGCATTCCCTTTCTTGGCCAGCTCTTCAATGCAGCCTAGATCTGGAAGTGTTCAACCAAAATTTTGCATTGCAGAAGCATCTGCAGCGCTGTTGGCCTTTGGCACAACCCCGTATCTCTCCAATCCCTGGTCAGGGAAATTCCTCGTGAATTAGTGGAAAAAGGCACCCCACTCCCCACCAGGAACCTTCCTCTGTGAGAACAGGACCAGGTGCTTCTCCCCAAATCAGCTGAGGCTAAATAGAACCCTGGAGCCTGCTGGAAGCTCCAGCAGGAGGTGGCTGTGGAGCTCAGCAGTGCTCCCTGCTATGCTGTTCAACCAAAACAGGCTGGTTTCCCCCCTGCAGATGAATCTGGGCCCTGCTCAGCTCAGCAGAGACTAGGGAGGCTCTCCACAGAGTAGGTCTGCATTGGTTCTTCCTGAGTATTTGCCTCCCATTTTCCTCCAGAGATGAAAACTACCTCTGCACATCACTCAGCAGCAGGGCCGGGCAGGGCCGTGGACATTCCTCTGCCTGGTGCCAAGGGGTTAAGCTCACAGTCAGTTCCCAAAGCCAGTTGTTTCCAACTGGCTGCTGCCTGTGGTTTGTGGGAAGGGATTTTGCTTTTTAATAACATTATAAATAGGGCTGTGTTCAGTATGCTGCAAACCCAGTTACTCTCTCTCTCTCTCTCTCCCACCCATCACTCTCCTCCTCTCACTTCTCTTCCCACCACACTTAATTCCAGATCTGACCATGAATGGGTCAGGCTTCCTCCTTGGTGTCCTCAGCCTGCTGGCATGTCTTGTCTCCACCATGCAGTCATGTCCCTCCAGCTGCCACTGCCACGGTGGAGATCTGCAGCACGTCATCTGTGACAACGTGGGGCTGAAGAAGATCCCCAAAGTGCCCGAGCAGACACGGCTTCTCAACCTGCAGAGGAACAACTTCCCCGTCCTGCCCACCAACGGCTTCCGTGACATGAAGAAGTTGGTGTCCCTGCACCTGCAGAGCTCCCGGATCAGGGAGATCTCCAGCGGAGCCTTCCGGGGCCTCAAGAGCCTGGTCTACCTCTATCTCAGCGACAACCAGATCAGTGCCATAAAGCCAGGAGCCTTCGATGACCTCTCTGACCTCACCTACCTGTACCTGGACAAGAACAAGATCCCAGACCTATCCAAAGGGCTCCTCTCCCCGCTCGTCAACCTCTTCATCCTGCACTTGGGCAGCAATAAAATCCAGGAACTGAAACCTGGGGTCTTCAGTGGGGCTAAAGATCTGCGCTGGCTCTATCTCTCTGACAACTCCCTCACCAACCTCCTACCTGGGGCCATGGAGGATGTAGAAAACCTTGCTGTCCTCCACCTGGACAAAAACCAGCTGAGCAGCTACCCTGTGAATGCAATGAGTAAACTGAGAGTGCTGGAGGAACTGAAACTTTCTCACAATCCAATTGAGGTCATCCCTGACAACGCCTTCCAGTCCTTCGGGCGATACCTGCAGACACTCCACCTGGACAACATGAAACTGAAGAAGGTGAGTCCTTTCTCTTTCCATTTGCTCCAAACCAGAAACAGGGGGTTTGGTGTTCTTCCCCTTTACAAAGCCCTTGGTTTACTGTCCCTCCCTTGCAGAGGAGAGGGGAGATGCAGGTCTGCAGGCTCTGCAGGCAGCAAGGCACTAACACCCTGATGTGGCTAAAGTGAGGGATGAGAGAGAGCACTCCACCCATCTGTTGAGTTATTTATGCAAAACCAAATTATCTGGAGGTGATGAAGCCCTCTGGATGGATGCAAGGCAGTGCATTCCCTCCCAAGCTGGAGGTGACACCAGACACTGAGGAAGGTATCTGGGATACTCCAGGACAATTTGGAACCTTCCATACTCCCAGAAACAAGGTGAGGGATGAGAGGTGTCCCTTGTAGTGGAGGGCACTTCCACCTTGCAGAGCTGAACTGCTCTACCCCCTTTGCTCAACCCAAGTACCTGCTGTAGGTCAGGAGAGGGAGACTCCTTGGAGGGGCTGTGAATAGTCCTGGTTTCTTACCCCTGCCTTGCAGACAGGTAAGGGTACAGACCTTCACTTCCCTGCTGCCTCCCAACCTGACACGTTACAAAGAAAGGTTTGTTTATTGATGCTCTCTCAAAAGGAACTCTTGCAGCATCTTACAAAGGAGCCCTGTTCCCACTGGAGGGGAGGAGGGATATTCAGGTATCCTGAAGGGCAACACAACCCCCTCCTTTTTCTGTGAGAAAGCAGGATCCACAGGCAGGAGCATCACACTCAGAGAATCACTTGTGTTAGGACCTTTGAAAAGCCAGGCAGTGCTGCAGAACCAGCACAGCATCCTGATGCAGCCTGATGTCCTGGATGAATCCCCCATGGCTGGGAACGGAGGGTGCTGCAGGCAGAACAGAACAGTTCTCCCTGGGATGATGCTTTGCCAGGAAGCCCAAAGAGCATCCAGGTGAGGCAGGCTGGGGCTGTATGGCAAAGCAACGCCCACCACATGCAGGAAGATATGATGGAAAAGACAATTTCTTCACAACTCAGTCTCACAGGGATGGGCAGATCACATGAAAGCTACAAGAAATGCATCAAACCAGAGTTTTCAAAGGCATACAGCATCCCAAAAAGCTCAAAAACTGGAAGTACAGCTTGTCCAGGAACAGAACAACACTAACTACACCAGTTCAGTAATACTTTGGTATTTAAGCCCTTGTCCACTCTGAGCATTAACCTCTCCAGCATAGGACTGAGCAAACTTAACGTTTGAAAAGGATCTATTGACCTTACTAGGCAAGACCTTAGACGTGCTGTGACAGCTCTTCTGTAGACTCAGTTCCAAAGCACTTTCAGTCAAATATTGCAGCATAATGTTGTACCAGCTAGACATATCAGAGTCCCAAGGTACATGTTGAAGAAATTAGACTCTGGGGTGTTCCAGGGAAACAAGCATCCTTAGTTTGGCCAAGAAGCAATGGTTAACAATTCTAGCCAGCAAAAAGGACTTTTTTGCACAGTGACCACCTGTGGACAGGCACTTAAAAGGGTCTTATGCAGCCAGTGCCTCCTTTCCTCCCCAGCAGCCCAACAGGACATCAGTTTATGGGATCAGCACTAATAGGGGTGGCTTCTGCAGCTTTAGGGCTTGCAAATACAAAGCTTCCAGCTCAGCATTTTCCCTTCAAATCCTCAAAGGCCTCATACCCAAACAGCCCACGTGTGAACTTTGCACTGCTAAGAGACATCTAATCACAGAGGCTGCATGATCCAGGAAATCACCACCAAATGCTCTGAGTGCTGCCAGGATCTTGACTGCAGCTCTTTCTCCTTCACAAACATGCTGTCCTTAGCTCTTCCCTGCATGGCTGCAAGATTTTCGAGCTGATCAAGTGTAAACCCATGTAATTCTACCCCAGCCTAAATTACATTTGAGCAAAAGGAAGGGCAGCCCTCAGGCTCCAGCACAGAGCTCCCATTCCCCCCCAGCATCACAGACCCACACCAGACCCCACAGGGCTGTGTTGCACAGGCCAGGACCCTCCTTGTACCTCAACATGAGACAGGCACCCCTCTCTGCATATTCAGTGTAAAATAACAGTAATCCTCCATTTAAATAAGGGATAAAAATCACCCTTTTCTTCCCAAAGACACGCTCCAGCAGGCGGCTCGGCAGCTGTTAGCAGCAGATGTGAACTCTTCTCATGGGGCTGGGAGAGGAATGAGCAGCTGAGACAGTAACACCACTGTCCAACCTTCCCTCCCCTCTGCACAGCATGCCAGCATCCCTCAGAGCAGCACCACTATCAGCACAGTCCAGCCTTCCCAGGTCAGCTCAGTTTTTCTGGAGAAGGCCAGCAATGCTGACTGTCCAACAGCTACAGGGATCTGGGAGTCTCCTAGCTGAGCTCTAATCCCATCCAGCAATGCTTAATTTGGAAGATGATGAAAGTTCACGGCTTAAAATAGTGCACTTCCTCTGTCAAGCTTTCCAGCTTAGAAAGCATGAACATGCCCTGATGGTCCATGAGAAGTGCAAGGTTCTTTTCAGAAATGGGAGCACAGGTACTGGGGCTGGGAGGCTTTGGGAAGACCTAGTGAATGTCCCCTCCAACCTTTGGAGAAAGCTTTCCCCCCACTTTGAGAGGGGGGAGAAATGGTTTGTCATAGGAAAGAAGAGCTTTGTGCTTTGTCAGGGAGCCCCTGTCCAATCCATCACTGCCATGGAAGTTCCTGTTGAAGGGTTTGCTTTCAACAACTTTCCAACTTGAGTTACCATGAAAAATGTCAGGGATGAGGCTTCAGGGAAGAGAGGAGAAGGCTACAGAGTCAGGTCTGCAACCTCTCTTGCTTTTTGACACTTTCTTAAGGGAGGCTCTACCTTAAAGCCTCCCTGTCAACCAAGAAAACAAATTTCACAGCATCTCTTGCAAAAAATCCCACTGGAAATGAGCAAAAAATGGAGGAGGCTGAGGTGCTGGAAACCTGTCTGTATTTCTACATTGCTCAGATGCCAAGTGTAACTTTCCACTCAGAGCCACCAGGCACTGCCAAAGTCTACAGCCCCTTCACAGGCCACAAACACTCCCTCCTTCAGTCACTCCAGGATAGGCAAGGCAACAAGCCTTGGGAGGATTTCCAGCCTTAGAAAGGAATATACCAGAAAATATCTTCATTTAGAATGGAGAAGTATGGCTTAAAAATAAAAAGGGTTGCCAGACTTCAATTTATTTAGAGATGTGGCTGCAAAGACAATCCCACATGAATTTGGGACACAGTTCTCCTTGTAGGAGACTCCATCACCCATGAGCCCGCCAGTCTGCTGCCTCTCAAGTGTACAGAGCTTCCAGCAAGCCAGCTTCCTGTTCACAGCTTCTTCTCTTGCTCTCTCCATGCTTCACAGAATGATAGGACAGTCTGGGTTGGAGGGGGCATTAAAGATCATCCCTTTCCAAAGCCCCCTGACATGGGCAAGGACACCAGGTTGCTCCAAGCCTTGTCCAACCTGGCCTTGAAGCCTTGAACACTTTCCACGAATGGCACACTCATAACTTCTCTAGGCAACATGTCCCAGTGCCTTGTTTTTGTGACACTCAAAGTGTGGAACAGAGGCCCTCAGGTTTGGAGTCCCCATTCCCCAACCCCACGTTCCTCACCACAAACCTCTGCGCTTCAGTTTGCAGACAACACGTTTGCCGGTGTGACCGTGCTGAAAACCGCCCACCTGGAGAACAACCGGCTCACCCAGCTGCCCCGAAACTTCCCTCTGGACAAGATGGAGACACTGACGATCTCCAGGAACCCCTGGCACTGCAACTGCCAGCTGGCACCTCTGCGCAAGTACGGCACCGTCACCCCCACGTTCCCTGGGCTCTCCCTGGGTCCCCAAGCTGTGCCAGCACACTGCTGTCACGCTCAGCAGCTTTCTCCCCACAATTCCCTCTGATGTTTGTGGTTTGTCCCTTTTTCAAGCTCCTCTCTTCCTTTCTCCCCGTGTCACAGGTGGCTGAAAGGGAACCGCACCCGTGCTGAGGACACCTGCTCCACGCCGGCCCAGTACCGGGGACAGCCCATCAGGGACACCCCGGCCCTGCGCTCCTGCAAGCTGCCCACCAAGAGGTCCAGGAAGGGGAGCCGCCATTGAACACGTAAGATGGTTCCCTTTTAGTTGCACCAGAAGCCCCAGCACCTTTTGTGGCATCAGTCTTAAATGCCACCAGAGTCTGGCTTACAGCAGCTCATCCATCCACCCACTGATGTCTCCGCTCACAGCTGCCCCACGAGCTCCCAGAGCAGAGAACCTGCCTGTAGCACCAGGGATGGAGTCAACTCTGTCAAACAAACACAGGCCTAAAGACAGGCCTGGGGCAGAAAGTAAGAGCAAAACATGTAAATAAAGATGAAATTGAGAAGTAAGGATCCTGAAAATACACACAGAATAATTTTGAAATCTTCAGAGCTTCTATTGCAACATGGGGAAAACTTAATCTCCTTTTGCAGCAATTGTACATTAGGAAAAAAACCAAAAGCCCTACACTGTAACAGGGTTTAAGCCCCAGTCATGCTTCAGGCACTATGGTGACATGCACCCTGTCTTAACAGCAAAGGCCCTTAACAGCAATATCAAGTCAAGATATAACTGTTATGCAAAAGGGATAAACACCATATATCAAAACAAGGGTGGATTTAGCTGACTCTTACCCTGAGCTGGGACCACACAAGCTCTACTTTTCTAACCAACTGGAGGTACTCAGCCCTTTACCCTATAAAGGTCCTCCACGTCTGATGTGAAATCCAGGGCAGGGCATTGCTGGGAAGTCTTGCCCCAGACTGCCCAGCCCATAGGAAAACAGATACCTTTCATAAGGAGCAGCTCTTAATCCAGCACCTCCCTTTCCACAACTACAATTCCTTCCAAGACAGTCAAGTATTTAAAAACAATGGCTGTTGCCTTCAAATGAGTATCCCAGAGAAGGGAGGTTCAAGACAGCAAATATTCTTTGGGTAAGGTGTCCTGGGCCAGGACATGATTCAGAGACCAGGCTGCCTTCCCCTCCAGCAATGAGCTTTTGCTGACAGCTACCAAGGCAAACACCAACCATGAAAACTGATCACACAGACACCTTCCACAGCTGGAAAATATCAGGGGTATTAAGTTCAGCCTGCAGAGGAACAAAAAAGCCACAACTGTCATCACTCCACCCCAAGCATTTTACTTTTTCCCATCCCAGAAACAGGTCTGGTGTTTGTAGTTTCCAGAGGACTTTGAATGAGCCTGCAAGTTTGTAAGCTCTTGGGAAAGAGACCTTTGCTCATTTGTTAAGGAAAGTGCAGTGATCCTGCACTGCATTGTATGAACAGAGGTGGTCATTGTGCCATGTTATGGCCATTTGATCCCCACTTCACTAAGGATATGCACAACAGGATGGAGAAAGGAAATTTATGACCAAAATGTCAGGGATTATGCCAGTTGCTCTGTGCCTTTCTAAAGTGGTTATTTCTCTTGTAGTGCCAGAGGGTTTTATGGATTAGGGATGGAAATACCAGTCATTCCATACAGGGCAGGAAAAGTTCTGCTCTAAGCATGGAAAAACTTCAGTTTTCTAAACTACAGTACTTAAACATAGTTTATTTACAGGTCTGACCCTTCTTAATCTTCTCTCCCTGCCTGAACCCAATCCCAGTTCACTCCTCCATGGTGAGAGTAAGAAAACCATGACAATAATACCTGGGGTTTTTTTCTGTAGCACTTCCCATCCAGCTCCCTCAAGCAGGTTTACAAATGCTAATGAAATAGGAAAGTATTTATTCCAGTCTTGCAGAAGACTTCAAGTGCCTTCAGGTGTCAATGCCAAAATGCAGGTACACAAACCCACTCCAGTGTGGTGAGCGTGAATTTTATGAAAGTACCTCTGACTTCATCTTGCACCTCTTGAGGGCCAGGCAGCTGTCAGATACAGGGGTCTGTATTTCAGGGATGAGGACTGTCTGGGTCACTGGCTACATTTAAGATTAAAAGCTGCTTGATGGTTTCTAAAACTACACCTGCCCTGGATTTTCAGAACCAGGGCATCAAAATAGTCCACTACTCTTGAAAATTTTGCTCTGTGTTTCCTTCCTTTGCCAAGAAAGTGCTCTCTGACCATCAGCACTTTGGGTAAGATCCTCAGGAGTCACACAGAGTTGGCAGAGTAGCTCAGACTCAGGACTACCCCATTTCCTCTGCTGTGGGAAGTTGTAACAGCTCCTTGTTTCCAGACTCTTCACTTTCAAGTATGGGCTTCACCCACTGATATAAAAATAGACAAATGTTACAAGTTTACTGCTCTGCTGGAAAAATCCCCTTAAAGATGTGGCTTTCTCTCTTTTTTAATGCTAGCAGGCTCCAGCATGGCCCGTCCTGGTGACCGGTCACTTCAACCATCAGAAAACTACTGACTTCTGAGTCCTTCCCTGAACTTCTCCTACCAGTCAGGAAACACTTCTGATATATCTGACCACCTTCAGCCTCCTCTGAATCTCCGCTTCTCTGCTGATCACAAGGATGGAATCCACCTTCTCAATCTTTTCCAACATCTATGTATTTTAAAAGAGGTCTTTTTAAAAACTAAACTATGCATGACCATACTAAGACAAGCTAAGCCAGATCCTGCCAGTAAAACACAGTCATCTTTCCCAGAAGAAACATAACCCACATCCCTGATCAACCAGCTGGTCGCTGTCTCCCCCATTCCAGAGGAGAGGGAGCAAAGGGGAAGGTAGGAGCATCCCTCCCCCAGCTGCTTGATAAGGAAAATTGGTCTCAACTCATGCAAAGTGACTCCCCTGCCTTCCCACAGAGGGGATCCCTGCAGGCCAGGGCTGAGGGGACAGGTGAAGCAGTAACCAAGAGTCGGTGGCCCTGAGGCAGCAATCTCCCAAAACTGGCCTGAAATCCTTTAAGGGAGGCAATACTGGGAACCTCCAGAACTGGAGCCACCTGAAGACTGGATTCCCTCCCACTCTGTAGGGTCACCACAATGTCCAAGAGGAGAAGGAGTGCATGGTGCAGTTGGCTCAGGCACCCCTCCTCTCCTTCCCACCCACACTCGAGGATCTAGCAGGACACCAGGATGACTGTGGTTTATTGTCACAGCTATTACAATGCCACAGTTGCAATTCAACTGTTTTTTAATCCTAAAGAGTTATATAAATATATGTCTATTTATTCCTCTGTAACAGTGTAAATGACCTTTAAGAGGGTGAAAACTCCTCTGCCTCCTATATAGAAATCGAATTGTATATTTTCTTATGTACATCTTCTGTATAAAGCTCTCGCTGCAAAGATGAAATCAACAAGTCTCTGTGTGTCTGTCTGAGGGCTGGAGGGATCAGGAGTAACATGAGACCAGTGGCACAAATATAGACTTAATCCTCTTTATCCCATGGGCAGAGCAACTGTTTGGGAGGGTTTTATTATTTCTCTTGCTACAAAACAGGAACATGTGACACCTAATGAGTCCTGGGCTCTTACAGTAATGCTTGAAAATATTTTGTGAGGCCAAACTCAAGCTTACTACAAAAATAGGTAGCTGTCACCTGACAGAGTTCAAGCAGCGGCACCAAGGCTGCTCCTGGTGTTTCCAGCTCAGCATTAAGAGCATCATATCCAGGAAAAAAGCCTGGCTGCATCCAGGACAGCTTCAGGACGGGTGCCCTGGATTCCCCTGGTCCATGGCAGAGCACAGAGCTGTCCCTGTAAAACCCTGGTGCTGCTGCAGTCGGGGTCTGCCAACAACAACAGCCTAATCTGACTCCCAGACCCACATGTTTATCCATCACTACTGGCTGCTTCCTCAGCCTTGGGAAGCAGCATGGTACCAAATTAATTTCCTTTAAGGTAAAACAAAACAGTCCTCTTCTAGCTCAGCAATTCACACGCAGATGGCAGGATATACCCAGGAAATGTGTCTACTAGAGGGCCACTGACCCCCTTGCTGGTGGCCTGTCCCCCATCTGCTGGTGGCTCTTACACAGGCCCAGCATGGTGGGACATGCAGTGGAGCAGCAGGACACGTGGCCCAGCACACACTGCCCTTCTGGCAATGCAGCATTTGGTACTGCACATGTGGAGGGCACCATTCCAAGACCTGACTCAGACACAATGAAAACCATGCAATGAGGTTTTACATCCACAGGAAATCCAGGATGGGGAAAGAAACTTGACAGCTCCACAGCAAGAGAAACACAAGCACCCATCCACACCAGCATGAACCAGCACTGCCTCTGCCATCATAATCCTGGCAGTACAACTGAATGTCAGTAAAAGTTCTGAAAAGAGCAGCAGAATTTCACTTAATGACATTGAATGTGATGCCTTGTCTTCTTCCAAAGCCTCCTCACACCTCAGCAGCAACCAGGCAGAACCTCCACTTCTGTCTTCCAGCTCCTCCAAGCCTTCCCTCTTCAGCCTGACCCCAGCAGCTCCAGGACCACCCAGCACCACTGTGGTCCAAAGACACCCAAACTCAGCCTCTGCAGCTCTGGTCACAGCAACCACAACTCACCACAATTTCTGGCATGTGCATCTTGGTGATAATTGCCCTCATGATCTCAGGGGGAGCAGAGGAACCTCCAATAATTCCTGGAAGAAAGAGGAAAAGACCTTGGAAACCAGCTATTTATCCCCAGCAGTGGTGTCTCAAACGGCTCTGCACTCCCAAATTTAATGCTGACAAGACCTGTGGGATACACTGGTTCCTGTCAAAATGCTTCCTAAGTCTTTTTATACAGGTCCTAGTTGTTCTAGAAGCAAAGGCTGCAGCAAGGCCAATTTGCCTTTCTCAACAGGAAAATAACTCTGTAATACAAACCTAGTCCAACCTGTGGTTGTCCAAAAATAGAAATATTCAGAGCAGAAAGAGGCAGTTTTATAATGGGACTAAAACTCTCATCAATCATCACCATAAACCCAAAAATCTTTCCTCTTGCCTTGCACAAAGCAGCCCTTTTGGGAGAGGGTAGATCCCATTGCCACCTGTTCCAACCTAGGATGACAGAGCAAAAGAGTGGGGTAATATATGGGCTTTGATGGGGAACAGGATGAGGTAGGATCATTTTGCACATAGCAGAGATGATTAGGTAACCTGCTAAAATATTTCCTTATGCCCCAGCACCACCTTCTCCCCATACTATTATTGTCTCAAAAGGACTGGTGGTCTGGCCAGATACTTCCACGGTGGGCTGTGACAAGAGAGGAAGCTCCAGCACACAGCATCACACCCTCCAGCACTGGGATGGACTGGACTTCAGAAACAGGCAGGAAACTTCAGCTCTGAAAAAGAAATCTGAGCTTGGCTCTGCTTTAGGGACTGCACTAGCCTGAGACACAGAAAGCATCTGCTGCCACACGGTGGTGGTTGGAGACACAAGAGCTGAGGAAAATCAGGCTGTTCCTGACACCTCCCCTTGCAGCTAAAATAGAAAGGTCCTTCCCTAGACTGCCTTCAGATGAAGGAGTCCTAAAATACATAACGATGGAAGGATTCCCAAAGGAAATGTAGCATCAAATTAACAGGGGAAACACAAGGCTCATGCAACTAAATTCTTCCCACCAGAAGAGACATTTGCTCACAAAACTAAATACAGCCTCCCAGCAGGGAACCAGGAATATCCTGGTTCTTAGGGTTCTTCCATTTGAGTTCTGGGACTTACCTCCCCAGAGAGTTGACAGGTCATAGGAGTCAAAGTCCGGCTGGGAAAGCATGTCTATGTACATGGTGGGTGTGCCAAGGAGGAAGGTGCATCTTGAGGAAGAAGGGAAAAAAAGGCAAAGCTGCAGAGGTGGAAACTGGGGCAGCCCCAGCTCAGCACCCATCCCATCCTGTCCCATCCTGTCCCATCTGGGGCTGCAGAGCAGCAGCACAGAGGCAGGCACAGCAGATGTCCTGCTCATCAGCACACACAGACATACATCTGCATTAAATACAGAGACATATGTACATGTAGGATGCAGACACAGCAACAGCTCTTTTGCCCCCCAAGCTATACATGAGGAACAATATGGAAACACAACCATCCCAGCAGCAGAGCTGGATTTGGAAAAGGAGGGCAGGTGTTCAGATGTGAAAACACAGCAGCCACAGCAAACCAAGACACCACCATGCTTCCCAAAGTCAAAGCCCTATGGTGACAGGAAGGATCCCTTAATTTCAGGAGAAGGGTGACACACTGCCAAGCACAGCTGAAAAGGCAGACTTTGGTTCCTGAAGTGCTTCTGCAACTGAGTGCAGCAGCAAATCTGCCTCTCCCACTGTGGGGAGGAAGAGTACAAGCAAAGTCCTGGCAAGTGGGGCAAGGGAAGAAGCAGAGCACGAGGCCAAGAACTGCTCTCACTTCTCTCGGGACACGGCCTCCAGCGCAGCCCTGCCCTCGAAGCTGGGCGAGGTGAAGACGCAGGAGGAGCCGTGCAGAGCCATCACCATGCAGCCTCCCACCGACGCCAGGCAGTGGTACAGAGGAGCAGGGATCCCACAGCGATTCTCCTGGGATCAACCAGACAACAGTGAGCAGAGGAGACAGGGTGTGTCCAGCCCATCTCCCTCCTAAACAGCAAAGATCTGAGCAGAGGCGTTTTTCCTGATCCACTCAGCTGGAAATCTAACATTCCACTGTGTTCCAGTTAGGTGAAAATACAACTGGCACATCCTGCCTTTAATAAAAATCAGTTTGGGAAGTTTTTATGTCAGTATTTCATCCTGTAATTTTGCAATGTCTCTTCTTTGCTGGACTCCTTGGTCTGGTACTGCTTATACATTATATGCCAAAAGAGAGGAATGGGAGTGCTGTGGGAGGAATGAAATATGCAAGACTTGGCACAAGCTATTATTTTACTTTGTTTTTTTAAAATCACCAAAGGCTCTGAAGACTGATTGAAACAACTCATCTATTCTCTGGATCAAAGCTGGCATGTTTGAAATAAGTACTTCAGAACTTCAAAAGAAAATATTTGTCTTTAACATTTTTTAAAATAAACCACAAATAGAGAAGTCATAGCCTGATAAGAATTATAAGACTGTAAACATGACATGAAACAAAGCCATGTAAATCAAATTAAAACCTCATTCAACAGAAATCAAAGCTAACATCCAGAGTCTTGTAATTATTTGAAATGAGCATTCACCAAAATGAAAAGTGATTAATTTCATGTTTTTCCCCCATAAAAAGATAGCTTTTTTTGCCTAAAAAAAAGCTTCACATGAAACACCAATGAACTCTATTGAAATGCAAAATGTTATGCATTAATATCCCTCAGTGTCATTTGCAGCAAAACTCCCTGCCCTTCCACTGAGTAAACACCAGCATTCTCCACATGTGGCCTCTCTGTTGCAGTGGAGCCTCCCCAAACCCTGTTCCCACCAAACCCACCTGGCCTCTGATCCTCAGCCTCAGACCAACCAGATAGGCATTATTCACAATGTTCCTGTGGGAGAGGGTGGCTCCTTTGGGGCTTCCTGTTGTCCCCTGGAAGACACAGGGCATTTATGCAATACCACCACCTTTTCTGAGGATGAGCTCAAGGAAGATTCCTCAGACTCTGGGGTGATCTTGCACTTTTTTCTCCCATCAGACCTGGGAGACTGTTTTTACTTCTTTAACAGCACCTGAATCCCAAAAAATAGCCCAATTTCAGCTGAACAGCTCAATTCACCTGGCACTGTCTCATCTCCATCAGCCCTTGACAAAGAGCTGAACATAAAGAATGGAAGAAGGGGGAATGCTAGAACACTTTTTCCATCCTACTGCAGAAGCTTGAAGCTTGGTCTCAGAGTGAAATAGGAAGAAAATATGATGTGTGGCATTGCACACACCTTTCCCCATGTCCCCAGTGAGGAACCCAAGCCCAGGGCATGGAGCTGGCAGGGCACCTACTGAAGTGAACTGGATGTTGATGGGCTCATTGCAGGACAGGGTCTGCTGCACAGCCCTGAGCTGCTTCACGTGGCTGCTGTCCCCAGCCTGCATCACTTCATCCATGTGGAAGGTGCCAGGCAGCTTCGAGTCACACATGATGACAATGGATAAGTCAGGTAGCCTGGCAGAGAGAAAAATACCATCAACAATAACAGAACAAGGAGAAAAGTGCCCAGACAGGCACACGCTGGTCAGGGCAAACCTCCGGGCCAGCCTAACTTGTTCTTTTCACAGATCTCCTGTGGGTCCTTCTTCAGCATAGCCTGTGCTGTGCAGCTGAGGGGACACAAGGCAGGACATGGCTGTGAGGTCAGTGCAAAGACACCAGATGTTCCTAACTCACCTTTTGCTCTTTATTCCCCCTGGACTGGATTTTTCTATCTCAGGACATGACTGCTTTAGAATATCATAGTATTTCTGTGTTTTAAATTGAGTGGGGAACACCAGTGCCTTACAGCCAACCTGTGAAGGGAGACAGAAACTCATGAAAAGTCACGTTGGATTGATGGTCAGGACATGATAAAGAGCAGCCACCACCAATACAGGAACAGGCAGGTTCTCCAAGGACAAAAGCAAATGAGCCCTTACATCTGTGCAGTCCTAAACCCCTCCAAAAGCAGTGCTGTGCTGGTACTGCACACCCAGCACCCCAGGCCTGGATCCAGCTGTGCAGCCAGTGCTTTGCTCTGCCCCAGTGCTGGATTCAGGATGATTTTTGCTGCTCAAGAAAGCAGAGCTGCAGCCTAAGGTTCCCTCCTTACCCAGGATCAACACTCTTCATTGTGAGCACAAGGCAAACAACTGATTTTTTAGATTATGAGTCTCAACTCTAACAAAAAACTCAGTCTCAAAATAAGAATAAATTAATAAAGTTAAAACAGATTAATTTGTGTTGATCTGGAACGAGGATTTTTGAGGAAATTTGGAAAAACATGGATTTCTAAAATCTGCCTCTAAGATCAAGCCAAGATTTTTTTGTGGAATTTTTTGAGGCGTTCCTTTTCCTAAGATTTTTCCACCTCTTTTTAAAGCACTAGCTATTTTGAAAATGAAAACACTTTTCACTCAACCTTTACATTTACACAATCCCAAAACAAAACAACTTAATTACTCCAAGAATTTTCATTTCTTTTTCAGCAGAGATTTGCTGAATTTGACCTAGATTTGCAAACTGTTTTCATCTTCCAAAAAATGCATTTGTGTCCAATAAACTATTTACATAAATGATTTACTCAGCTGTTCTCATTATTTTCCCAGGGTCTGGGAAATGAGACAAAGGCTATGCCAATAAATCATTTGTAAGTACCCTCTGGGTTTTGTCAGAAAGGAAGATAAATATTTGCTCTATTTTCTTGAACAGGCTGCCCAGAAGCCAGGGGACTGAGGCTGTTTTGGGCCTCTGCAACTTTTTACTGCTAATTCCTTCAAACTACAATTCTGGTTGATCTAGCTCTGAAAAATAGATGCTGTGTGGGGAGAGGAGGGCTGATTGAAGGGCTGATGCTGTACAAGATAAGAGTCTCTGGTTGGGCCTCTCCCACTTGATCTCCACCTGAATGGCAGCAGACCTGTCTTCAAAGAACATAAAATATGAAAACTCATCATCAGTTTGCTTTTCCAAAGCTCTGGAAGTGCAGTAGGACTCCAAGGAATGGTTATTCCACACATATTTCCATATATACCAATGGGACTGCACAGATGGCCAGGATCCAACAGGAAAAGCCCTAAAGTCTTCAGAAATTTTGTTATGCAAATAAGCAAACAAATCCTTAGGCTGGTGAGGAGCTCCAGAGATCCCAGTGTCAAAGGTGCAGAATAAAGCTGGGAGCACTGGCAAATCTGGGAGGGGAAGACAGGAGCACATTCCAGTGGGACAGAGAAGGACACCCACCCTGGAAGAGATGGAGCTCCACTGCAGCACTGGGTTCAATCCCAATGCATGAGAACAGGAGTGACCAGCAGGACTGCTGAGAGGATTAAATGAAGAATGAAACAAGAATTCAAATTGCAGCCCAACAACCCATTACAGAGTTACAAAAGAAATTTGCTAAAAATTATCCACGTTCTAGGTAAAACTAACTTGGACGGTGCGGGGAACATTCAGATGTGCCTCCCTCACTTCTAACACCAGCCTTTATAGCTGAACAAACCACAGTGAAAAAATGAGCTGCTTAATCTTAATTTTTAGCCATCAAATGTTTAACAACCTGAATTCCTCATTATTTGAGCAAGGGAGCCTGAACAGTTTAAATTGATCTGCACGTCACAAACTCAAACCCAGGCAGGTATTCAAGGGTAGATGAGGTGGCAGGATCAGATAGCAGTGAGATGTTAAACAGTGGCAATACCTAGGACTTAAACCACCTTAAATCCAAGGCCAGACAGCCTCAGACAAACCTGGGGAGGAGAAATGAAGCTACCAAGTAGACTGGTCCATTTTGAGTTTAAAATTTAAGTCCTTTCTGAGGTTCTGCTTTCAAGCTTGAGATCCCAGATGGTGATTTTTGCCCTAAGCAGAAGGGGCAAAGAGGAGATATCAAGTCCTGCATCTTTTCCCTCATTCCCTGCTAAATGTTTGCTGACAGGGGTGGTTGGGTTGGGGTAGTACTGGCAATACCTGGCTGTTAGCAGAGAGAGAGGGACGAGAAGGATAGAGCAGTTTTCCATCAGCCACAGGGAACAGCAAGACATGTGGCCACTGAATTTCAGCTTCATCCCCTCTACACATCCAACACCAGCCCTGCTCTCCAGCCAGCTCTTCCCATACACCCAAATCTTGAGCAGCTCATCCCCTTCCACAGACAGTTCATGCCATACAAACCTTCCTGAGCACAAACTCCAGCTCAGAGGCCTGGTAGGCTGGATTCACAGATACCTGAAGAGCCAGAAACAAGAATTTGATCACCTTCTTGCCTCGAACACCCTCCCCCCTAGCAGAGACCCCAACAGAAAAGTTCCTCCCTGGTTAAGCCACACTCAGAGCCTCTCCTCCAACACAGAACTAAAAGCTCACCACCACAGGGATTCCACATTCACAGAAAATATATCCAAATTCTGTGTTTGTGTGAAAGAAAACAATTGGAAAAGAGATTTATGTGAGGTCACATAGTCAAAATAGAGCTTCAGGAACAGAAAGCTGACCTCCTGTCTCACAGGCGTTGATCCAGTTGATCCAATCCACTAAACTAGATCAAAACTCTTGTGCAAGTCAGGTTTCTTGATGGACAATCATGATAACACCTTCTTCCACCCATCTCTCCACAGAGTGGCCACTGGAGTTAAGCTCACTCACAGGTTCCTACTGACCCACCCTGTTCCTGCAGACACTGGTATGAACCAGGATGGAGGAAATGGAGCAGAAGGCAAGCTACAGACTTCAACACTGGGAACTGCCTAAATAAGGTGTGTTTTGGTCATGCTATCAAATGAAAATTGGCTTTTAGGGATATGCAGCCTGGACTAGATTTTGAAGTGAGCCTTTGCTCTGTGGAGCAATACATTTCAAAGGGATCTAACCAGCTGCTAACTGGCTAGGACAGCAACACTCCACACAAAAATGGTCCTGTAGAGAAAAGCACATCTCCTGGCAACAGCTGTTGCAAGCACTTTTTTGCTGCTCCTCCCTCTGCAGTCTGCTTCCCTACAGAGGGGAGGACAAAGATGCAGAGAGGTGCCCAGATCTTCCTTAAATACTTGATTCAGCTGTAGATGATATGCCAGGTAAGAGCATGGAAAAAAGACAAACCAACTTTATTCTCCAGCATTTCCTATTTTCTAGACACAGCAAACTCCTTACCAGGATGATTCCTGCCTGGGCAGTTGCAAACTGCATGAGAACCCACTCGTATTTATTGGGTCCCCACATCCCCAGCCGATCTCCCTTCCTCAGGCCGAGGGCCAGAAGTCCAGCTGCTGCTTGGTCCACCTGAAAATACAACACAAGAGCCTGAGGATCACACACAGGATGCCGTGGGGGATATTGGTCTCCAGGCACTGCTTTCTGGAGAAAAAGCACCATCTTTGTAACTGAAATGCAACAAACTGTATCTGCCCGGAACAGTCCATCAGCCCAAGGCTGCAGCAGCTTCTGAGCCTGGAGCACAGACCAGCTCCTGCACAGCAGGTTGACTGAAAACATAAAAATAACACACCTGGAACAACACAACAAAGCAAGAAGGAAATCAAAATAGGCAATTATGTTGTTGCAAGTTACTTCTTGCCCAAAGACTATTGCCAAGTTCCTTACCAATTCCACTCAGGACCAAGCCTTACACATATGCTGGGCCCATCCACACTGTTGGATCTGCCTCCCTTCTGGGTAGCACTTACTCCAAAAAGGATTTGTGTGAAGAAAATTCTATCAAGTGATTTTTGGCCAGTTTTGGGTTCCTGTCCTCGTAAATCCTGTGAGGAGTGACTGGGGAAGCTGGAGGGGCTCAGCCTGGAGAAAAGGAGGCTCAGAGGGGACCTTCTTCCTCTCTACAACTCCCTGACAGGAGGGTGCAGCCAGGTGGGAGTCAGGCTCTCTTCCCAGGGAACAAAGGACAGGATGAGATGAAGTGGCCACAAACTGCACCAGGTTAGGGTCAGGCTAGATATCAGGAGGAATTTCTTCACTGAAAAGGTAATTAAATATTGGAAAGGACTTCCCAGGGAGGTTTGGAGTCCCTGTCTCTGGAGGCATTAAAGAAACAACTGGATGTTGCACCCAGCACTCTGACCTACTTGACAGTGTTGTGACTGGCCAAAGATTGGATTCAGTTTTTGAAACATTTTCCAACACCAATGATTCTGTGACTCGTTAACTCAAATTCAGCCACTATATTAACAACTACTTTATTTTGCAAGATGGTAAGTGTGTTTCTGGTACACAAATGTATGTATAAATACTCTTGAGACATTCAGGAAAGGTTTTATAGTTTTGTTCTCAAATGAATTTATAAAATCTGCCTTGTAGGAGATATGAATTTGAGGAATAATTTGATTTAGTTCTGAATTACAGCCTACTTCTTAAAATCAGGTTGAACACAGCTAATCTTGTTTATGTGAACGGATGTGACCAAAACCATAGCAAGCCTAAAAAACCACCAAACAATTCTTTCCTATCAAAGATCTTACCATGCATTTATTAGAAACTTTCCAGGTAGTTAGTGCCTCCATTCCAAAAACAGAGAAATATATATTTGTATATGCACACACCCACACACATCTGTGCATATGATATTGAGCCCTGGTCCTTGACTTTGCTCCATTGCCTTCACGCTTGGATAAAAATCTTCCTCACACTCAGGACCTCTGACAGCCAAAGTGACTAATCCAGAAGGTGGAGTCTACTCCAGTACAGAAAAACACCATGACTCAGCTCATAAACCATAAGATAAGTGTGATAATCTTTAAGTATGAATGTTCATTATGGACTATTAGCATTTTGCAAATACCACTTCATCCCTTTCATCCCAAGGCTCTGAGGAGGATGAGGGCAGCACACGCCCATCAGAGTGTGCTGGAAACGTGCTGCACCAGGATGAACGTCCCCACGCAACTCATCCCAGTCCTGAGCTGAGCAATGAAACTGTTTCCCATTTCTCCATCACAACTGCTGCTGCCATCCACTCACCTGAGGGGTGAACAAGGCACTCACCTCCTGTTTGAACTGAGCAAACGTCTTCCGAACCCCATCCCGGCAGAAGACCAAGGCCTCGCGGTCGGGAAAGCGCCCCACAGTCTCCTCCAGGCACTGCCCCACGGTTTTGTCAAGAAGGGGAGTGTCTGTGGGTCCCTGGATGTAGCTCTTGGTCATCTTGGGGGACAGGGAGAGCAGCCTCGCGTGCAGGGCACTGGAAAAGAAAAGGAGAGGCTATTTAATATAACCTGTCAATACAGTTCTCCCCATCTGGAGGAGACATTGGGAATACCTGATGCACATTCCCGCACTGTGGGGGTGCATTTTTACAAGGTTTAATTTGCAAGTTAAGTTGGATTCATTGTATACCTTTTTGTTCAGCCACTGCCCAACAGTTCACCCTCTGTTCAGTTAATGCCCTGCAATTTGCCCCAAACGGTTCCTGCCCTGCAACCCTTGTTTTGTCTCAACACTGTTCTTGCCCCTCTTAATTTTAATGACCCCGATCTTGTCAATCATCTCAGAGCCTCTCCCTGAGTTCTGGAAAAATCCTAGAGGGACGTGGAGTGATTGAGCAAAATCAGAATTTTCCCCTCCTATTTTTCCCCTGACTGGTTCTTGTGTATGTTTATTTTGTTTTTTACTGTACCCCAAGATTTTCCTATTGGTTTGTAATTGTAAACATTCCTATGTTTGAATTCCCCCTTAAAAGCTATTGTTCCCCGAGGGTCGGAGTCTTTTCCACGAGACAGAGCTGCTGAGGGAAGGACCCCACCCCAGGGGCCCCCCAATAAACCCTTCGTTGCCGAACCTTGGGAAGAGTCCCTCCTTCTTCCACTGCCATCGACACGCGAATGCTCTCGGTCAACCAGAATCCAAAGGATTGTTTTTGGTGCTGGGGCAGCCAGCCAGAGCACCTTAACACTGCACCAGTGGGAACCACAGACAGCTGCTTCAGTGGATCAAGATCAGGAGGACTCCCAAGAGGACTTGGAAAGCTTATGCAGTGGCTTGGGTCACATGGACAGCCTTGGTACCCCCAGGACATGCATATGTGTGTCTATACCAGTGGGAAAATAGCAGAGCCTCCATCCCTCCATGGGAGACCTGGTGGGGAAGGATCCTGCACCAGCCCAGCACAACTGGCACAGCCTGGTCCCACCATCATTCACCTGCACTGAAAACTACACAGACATGTCAGCAGGCCTGGACAGAACATGGGCTCTGCAGCTCACTGAGAGATGGCATCTCGGTTTGGACTTTCTGCAACGTTAAAAAGTATAAACAGCTGTGAAGTAACACAATCAAACCAGTTTGTAGATAAATTCTCCCAACTGGCTGAAAAGAGCAAACAAATGGGAAAGAGAAAATTAAAATTAAAGAGGTCAGTCTCTAAAACAATCAGCAGAGAAGAGTCTAATCCTGCAGAATGAAAACTGTTTAGAAGAGTTCAGAGAAGCTGAGGTGTCTGCAAAGGAATGGTCTGTGTTTACAACAGCAAGCAGCTGTACTCGTTCTATCTCTGACAGCTGGAATGCAAAGAGTTTATGGGACTGAAACAGCATCAATAAAACAAGGAGCTACCAGCAAGATGAGGGGGGAGAAGTGCAGAGGCAATACCACAGCAGGCAGGAAATGGCCCCCACTGCAAATCTGGGACACGTGGGGAGGAGGAGAGCAGGGATGGGTTTGAGAAGTGCAAACCAGGCTGGGTAGGAGCACTGAGACATTGTGCTGGGGGCCAAGGGAGAGGCCAATAAGTTAAGAGACCCAGCAATGAGATGATGTGGTCAGAGTAATAGGGAAAATAATTTAAAAATCATTAAGGCTTTCCCTGAAGTCTGATCACCGGTGCAAATGCAGCAATTTTCCCTCAAACAGCAGCTCCTGACCATCTGAGCACTGCAGTTCCTACCTTGGTTTCTCTCTCCATCTCCCACAAGCCTCTCTCTGCTTCAGCAGCCACCTCCCACCACGCTGCCTTCCCCCCCAGGCAGCTCCTCGGTCCCTCCTCATTTCCTGTCTGCCTTCCTCCACAACTTCAGCTCCTCCATTCCAACATTAAGAGACAACCAAGAGGGACAGAGCTAAGGGACACTTATAGGGTGCACAGCACAGAGGCCACGTATAATTCAGTGTATAACGGAGAAATCTCTGTCTTAAAGACGAAAAATAGCTCGGTCTAAATGCCCATGTACTACAGGATCAATATTCTGCAAAGACTTGGTGTTACTGCCCCAAAAGATTTGTTTTCCTGCCCACAAGAAACAAGCCTGAGCATGGAGTTACCTCCTATGTGGAGTGAAAGGTGATGTCCAGAGAACAAAAATCTAGATTTTACCTTCAGGGGAGTATTGCTCCAAGAGACAAACAAATGACCTGAACCTTTTTCCCTCACTGCCTTTCAGCAGAGGGAAGATTGTGCAAACTCCCACGGGCTCTGTTCACCGAGCTCTTGGGCACCTCACATCAAGGCTGTAAGGCTGCCTGAGGAGAAGGGAGGACAAGTGCTAAACTGAACTACCTTTTATTGCTTGAAAACTCTTGGGCAAAGCATGTAGATAAAGGAGGAGATGAAAGAAAGCTCTGAAGAACGGCCTTTATAAACAGAGGTTCTATAAAATAAAAGGTAGAAAAAACTCTCCCTAAAGCAAGGGGAGCATGAATGCTCCTGGGAGAGCAGTAAAAGCCAGTGCAGCCACCCACAGCCACTTGCAGGTTGAAACCTCGCTTGGGGAAGTCCCTGACTCCTGTCATAGCTCATGAGGGCGGATGAGGAACCCTCAGGCTGTTTGTTAAAACGCTTAATGAGGCCAGTCACACTCACATCTCCCTCAGGCCAAATCATCTCCAGTGCCAGCAGAGCCTGTCCCTCCCTGCCCAGGAAAGGCTGGAGCAGGCAGGGAGCAGCTGCTGACCTGGTTGTGCAAGAGCTCTTCCCCCCAGCACTGTCTCAGGGGGAACTGGGAGCCAAGCAGGCTCAGCATTGGGAAAAATAAACTACAAAAGACCATCACAGAAAGAGACTGGAGAGGAGAAGAAATACTACAAAATTCAGATTGAGAAAATTCAATCAGAATCCAAAGTGTCCAGCTAAAACAGTCTCCCACTCTCTGCAGTGAGCCTTCAAAGAGGTACTTGCACAACCCTACATTGCCAGTGAAAAGGGCAATATCTTACACTGTCATGTCTTGGTAAAGCATTACACAGATCAGGCTCTCTGGGCTTACTGTCTCAATATTTTCCAAATCTGAAGAGCCAAAGGGTTTCACTGACTTTTCAGAACCAGACTCCTACACTAAATGCAAGAAGGAACAAAGCTCCAGGTTTCATGGCTTAGCTTCCTCCCTACCCCCAAACATGCAGATAAGAGTGCATCAAAGAGCAGTAAAAGATATCATTACAAAGCCACAGGCTCAAAAATACCAAGAAAATACTGCTGTATTTCACACTGTGAACACAGCTTGCTCTCAGAGGTCCCAAGCATTCACATTTTCAAATGAAAGTATCAGCAGCACTGAAATTAGAGGTTAAGAAGTCTAAGATATCTCATGCTCATGACCCAGAGTCACTGACTCCTTTCAAAGCACTAACTCACATAATTTCTTCAAATGCATTAAAGCAAAATTCTCAGATGCCATCAGGTCTGAGCTCCCCGAATTCTGGTCTGCCATTCACTTGTGCTTCAGCATTTCTGTATCACTTCAACAGTGGCAGAAGTGAAAGGTATGAGATAAAACACAGCAGCCTGTTGGGAGTCAGGAATGGAATGAAGAAGGCAGACACAAGATATGCTCCTTATCAGCAGCATCATGCTGGAAATCACATAGGACTGGTCTCCCTCCTGCCTACAGCCCAGAGCAAGTGCATATATCTGATCTGAGAGAATGTATCAAGAGACCTCTAGAAAGAAAGAGTCCAAAGGATTTAGAAATAATCTCTGTGTTCATCTTTGTTACAGAAAACAAGTAATTCACCCTTCACCTCTTCCTACAAAGCATCTGGAGCTGCTGGAGATAGAACAAGACCAATGGTCTGATATTACACCAGCTCTCATTCCCCTGATTCAGCCAAAGGAAAGCAAATAAAACTCTGCTTGCTCTTGAGTGTCAGCACAGACTGTAAACCATGACTTTTGGAGAGCGCATGCCTTTTGTTAGCAGCACGTTTCAGCAGCAAGACAGCCTGCAAATGAGCCAGCTTCATCCACAGGCTGCTCTTGCAAAACTCCAGAACCCTCAAGTTCAGCAACACAGCTCAACAGAGAGACACCAGAGATCTGGGGAAAATGCATCCTCCTCCTCCTCTTCCCTGCAAAAGGCAGGAGAGCAGCCAAATCCCAGCAATCCCAGAGCTCTCCTGTCTGATGGCAGAAAGCAGAAATGATCAGACTAAAGCAGGCACTCTGGACTAATCCTAGGAGCTCAACAGCCCCAGTCAACAGTCTGGAGTTGTTGACATAAGATAGGCAGCTCTGTTTTCAACTTTAACTCTTTACCAGTCTCTACAGAAATTATCAAAAGGGATGAAAGAGAAAACAAGGCAGTGTAACCTCCTGTCCCCGTTGCAGTGTGAAGGAAATGGACCTGCCTTGTGGTACCATGACCTCTACACGTGTGGGAAAAGCCCTGCTTTCCCAGAGCTTGGGAACTGTCCCAAATACAGAGTTCATACTCAGAGAGGTTCACAGATTCTGCCAGTTCCTTTGCTCGTGGATATCTACCAGGAGCTTCTCTCCCCAAAGCAAGAGCTTTTGGGTCTTTTCTGTAAAATGACTGCAGTTAAAGGGTGGTGAAAATTAACTCCACTCTGTCCTCACTTCTGCTTTAATCTGTTGACTAAAGAGTTAACCAGATACTTACTACTTTTTTTTTAATTATTATTTTCATTTAAGGAGAGATTAAGTTCCCAGTGTTTTCAGACTCCTCCTTCAGCAACTTTCTGGCTTTGTTTCCACTGTCCTCTCTGCCCTCTGCACTCTCCCTGCCAAAAGGATAAACAAGCCTAGGAGTAGAACTAATAAATTTTTTTTTTAACATTACTAGAAAGAGTTTATTCTCTAAATACATGTTCTCTTTCTCCGAGGGCTTTGTGTTCCTGTCCCTCAGTTTCAGTTCTGGGCTGGAGTGAACTGCAGTGAACTCTGTCACGCTTCCCTTGTGATCCTGTTTCCTAAGAACAGATTCTGAGACAGCAATCTTCACAGGCCTATNAGTTTCAATTCAGGGCTGGAGTGAACTCTGTCATGCTTCCCTTCTGATCCTGTTTCCTAAGAACAGATTCTGAGACAGCAATCTTCACAGGCCTATGATGAAGTGGCTTCAACCACCTCACTCCTAATGTCAAACCAGCTGAAAAAACCCACCCAAACCCTGCCTGTGAAAAAAAGAAGAATGCCCCACCTGGTTCTTGGAATTGCTCACTGGAAGTCATTCATCCTCGTCATTATTACTTTGAATATCAGCTAATACTTCAGAGCCTTTCCCAAAGCCATGTACTTCCCATTACTGTTTTTTCACATGAACTTGCTCCAAGAGGCAGCATTGAAGAAAAGCAAGGCAAAGACCTGGCCTGACTTCCCAAGCCCCAGAGCTTCTTTGTGTCCTGGACCTGCTGGGTCACCCAGCACCCTGGGGGCTGCAGGACCACAGGGGGACAGGGACAGTGACAGCAAGTCAGAGCCATGAAGGAGGATGGGGAAGCCATTTGATACATTTCACATTGCTGCAATCTGGATGGAGCTGCTGCACAAAGTTCAGTCCGTGCCATGCTTTTGCTTCCCTTCGCCTCCTGTGCAGGGCTCATCCCTGCCCCTGACCCACTCCCAAGGCGGAGCAAAGCAGATCCAGGGGATACAGCCTTCCTTCTGCCACTTTGGAGGGGTTTTAGGGGAGCCAAGGGTTACATATCGAGATGAACATGCCCTTCCTGCATGTGCCCTACAGCTCCCCAAACCCAGACAGTGGCTTTTCCCCTACAGTCCCTATTCCTTCTCAGCCACAGCCCCCCGTCCCCTATAATTCCTATCCGTTATAGCCCCCAGTCCCCTACAGCCCTACCCCCTATAGCCCGCACGTCCCGTTCCCCGGCACACCCCTACCTGCCCGGCGGGG